>JABBWF010000510.1:0-21441 GCA_016647645.1 Suillus variegatus
AGAGCTCCTTCGCCCCTGTCTACTCGTGGTAAGACAGCTGTCATGGGTGCCAGTTGCGTGCTGACGTATCGAGTCAGTAGCTGCCAGATCTGCCACTACTAGTAATTTCATAATTATCGGACCACGAGGGGTCTACTGGTTAGCGTTTTCGTTTATCATCGAGTTAAAATGACTTAAGTGGAGCCCTTGTACCAGTACCATGGCGTTTTCGAAGCTCGAGTCGTAAAAAAAAATACATCCGTAGCGGTGCGACAAATTTGCATTGGGCGAGGACATATCTCGGACGTTATGTGGAGGTGAGGGTACTTCCATCACTCCATAATTCAAAGTTTTGATACATTTGATCCCCGTGTAATCAC
Source organism: Suillus variegatus (assembly GCA_016647645.1). Classification (NCBI taxonomy): domain Eukaryota; kingdom Fungi; phylum Basidiomycota; class Agaricomycetes; order Boletales; family Suillaceae; genus Suillus; species Suillus variegatus. Next base: position 360 of record JABBWF010000510.1, read on the forward strand.
ACTGAACTTCCGTGATAGGTCGAAGCTTGTCACGGTGGGACACAACAGTATCTCTGCTCCTCAAGTGGCTTAGCGCTCAGCTATGTATAGTGGCCGCAACTTAGGGCTGCTCCTCGGTGATCCCCATGACATAATAACATCATTTTTGTTGTCCCCTAAAAAATTGCCGTCCCTCTCAACGTCCAGGTACCACGCTCTGCTATGTATAGTCTTTGGAATGCCTATGGTTTGAGACCTTGTGCTTTAACTCCACATATTCACCCTGATAATGATTACAGTTACGCGGGCTAATGACCGGTCGCCTTATACAACGGTAATAAATTATGTTAGGTAATATAGTGCAAGTTGGTAGCACTTAGTACTGAATGAATACAGTACAAGTTAGCGAAATCTTGGAGTGAACCGTATACAGATGCCTAGGTTCATCTATCTGGCTGGACTGTAAAGCAGATGTTCGGATACAAAACAAGTGCGAGAATCAACCAATTCTGGACAGCGAGTCAATTTCATTCCTGATCATCACATTAACTTCCTCCGTCGATGGACGGTCCTGAGGATCAGTAGACCAACATTGCTCAATAAATGGCCAATACTTTTCAAGGAGCTCAGGATAATGAGTTCGGGAGGGCCTTTCCGACCTAGATACGTACGGGACGACCATGTAGTCATGCCGGATGTGATGATAAGGAATTTTGTTGGTGAGGACCTAGAGGCAGAGCTCATGACATCATCAAGTTGAGACTATTCCGGGCGTACCTGCAACATGATACCGCCGAACGAAAAGACGTCGCTCTGCTTGCTTTGCCTCACTGGAGTTCCGTCCTCTCGCTCTCCAAGCAGCTCAGAAGCCATCCATCGTACATTGCCACTGAGGGTGGAAGTCCAGGGAGCCTGAGAGATGCTTATGACATCCGAATACATCAAGGAAAGACTAAAGTCGGCAACACACGCGGTGCCATCAGCATATATCAGCACGTTAGGCTAGAGATCATATCTCGATCAAATCAAAGTTATTGGGAGGGGGTCGAACTTACCCCGGTGAAGTCACCATGGATGACATTGTTAGCAAGAACTGTGAGGAATGTTACTATTCCAAGTCTAGCACTGAGAATAACTAGCACGTACGATATTGCAGGCCAGTTATGATATCCCTCAGCTGAGATTGCCATCAGTTTGTGGTCTGCATGAAATAAAAGAGACTTACGATCTGGAATTTTCTAAGGAGAGTAAGAGCCGCATCCTCACGTTTCAAATAATCCGACAGGTTGCCCCTTTCTGCCCAACGACTAACTATCGCTGGAAATGGGCCGAAGCCATACGTGTAACCATAAATGAGTACAATGTTCGCATGGTTGAGGTTGGCAGATATTCTGAGTTCATGCATTATCCTCTACGAGCTGGCAGTCCATAAGTAATAGATGAAGTCCTTCGTCAAGAAACTCACCTTGGTCTTTTTCGTCTTTGCCGGCCCAAATTTATCATTAGCGCATACCTGCAATACTTTCACCGCGACCTGCCCAATTATCAATTTTGAACTGATGGACAAACAACACTGCGAAACGAACTTGGACTGGTACGCGATCAACGTAGTAGGTGCATTTCCAAATGTCTGCGAACCCACCACGAGTAAGAGGGTCGTTCCCAACCTTGGAGATATACTTTGATAGGTCTTGGAGTCCTGTCTGATGGGGGTCGCCATGAGTAATAGGATACATCTCAGATCTCGACAGTGAGTCAAATTCGTTCCTGATCATTATATCAACTTCCTCCGTCGATGGACGATCCACGATCCCGAGGATCACTAGACCAACATCGCTCGATAAATGGCCAATACTTTTCAGGGAGCTCAGGATAATGAGTTTCGGGAGGGCGTTTTCGACCTAGATAAGTGGAGGAAGATCATGACGTCACGCCGGAGGTGATGATAAGGAATTTTGTTGGTGAAGACCTAAAGGCAAAACTAGTAATATCAACCAAAGGTAGGGATTACCCCAGACGTACCAGCAACATGATACCGCCGAACGAATAGATGTCGCTCTGCTCGCTCGGACGAGTTGGAGATCCATCCTCCTTCTCTAGTAATAGCTCAGGACCCATCCATCGCACGTTTCCTTTGAGGGTGGAAGTCCAGGAAGCTTCAGTGACGCTTATGACCTTTGAATACATCAAGGAAAGACCAAAGTCGGCAATGCACGCAGCGCCATCATCACGGACGAGCACATTGGGCTGGAGCTCGCGTCTAAATAAAATGGAGCTATCGAGAAGATCGAACTTACCCCACTGAGGTTTCCATGGATGACACAGTTGGCGTGAACTATGAGGAATGGTTAGAGCTCGGGCGGGCACTGACAGTATCTGTCACATACGATATTGCAGACCAGCTATGATGTCTTTTAGCTAAGTGTTTCATTGGTTCTGTGGTCTACCCAAAATACATCAAGAGAAGACTTGCCAACTGGAATCGTCTGACGAGAGTAAGAGCCGCACCCCTCACGCTCCAGATAGTTGAACAGGTTACCATTTTCTGCCCAAGGTGTGACTATCGCTGGAAATAGGCCGAAGCCATGCGTATAACCATAGATGGGTACAATATTTGCATGATTGAGGGCAGCACAATTCCTGAGTTCACGATTTATCCTCTACGAAGTGGTGCCCGTGGTGTAAGTAATAGACTGAGTCCTTCGGTAAGACACTCGCCTGGATTGCGTTTGTCTTTCTTTGTTCAAAATAAACATCACTGTAGTACATTATTTGCATTGCGTTCACTGCGACCTGCCAAATCAAATTTTAGACAGATAAACAGACAAAAGACAGCAAACGAACTTTGATCGATGTCCGACCGATGTGAAAGGTGCATTTCCATATCTCCTTGAACCCGCCACGAGCAACAGGATAGTCTCCGTCCTGCAATGAACAAGTCTTAGGGCTGGTTCGGTCATGTTGTTTATGATGTGAGACGCAGCGAAGCACAACCACTCACTAAGGAAACAAAAACCCACGAACATTAATTGCGTAAGGTTTCCAGACTCTAAACCGGCGCTTTCCGCGGACTCTAGGTCTCTACCAGACAAAACATTCCTCTCCTATAGCTTTTGTGATCGCTGTTCATCTATTTCTATGTCCTCACTCTCCAGTCTCGCGTTTCTTGGTGCCCGCAACTCCTCTTGCGATACTGCCTGGACTGCCGAAGAAGATGGGCCACTCTTTTGCTTCGGCTGGATGGCAGCCCATTGCAGTCGATCCCTGCAGTGAATATCATGGGAAATGATAACTGTGCGAATGTCATCTCACCCAATACACTCGATAACTTTCAACTTGATCGGTGCGATATTCATCGATGACACAGAGCGAGCTGAGATGCCGGATGGTCTCCTTTGCTCAATAATTTTCGGCATTCATGTACCAATGCATTTTATCCGTAAGTGAATCGGTGGTCACTATCGCATTTCTTATCTAATCGTTCAACAGCCTGATGTTGCATTCCGCTTCGCTTCGATCTTAACTGGCAAGCCATGCTTGTATGTCCAGTCAGCAGCAACGCCTTCCCCATGACAACGTTGTCTGTCCTGGAACATTCCAAGCACGAGCCCTTGAAAGCAGCTGTGCATCTGTTTCTGCGCCCCAACCTCATACGGTTCGCAACTGACCGCCAGCCACCAGACATGATGGCGGCTCGCTTGAGTCATTGCTACATTTCTCTCAGCACAGCGATCCTTAACCTGTCCATTCTTGATCTTCCAGTAGACCCTGCGACCGTTTGGCGGAATATTCGCACGAAGAGACTGATTTTCTGTCGACTAAGTCGTTTTTCCATAATGCATGGGGACGTCGAACCGTTACTCCGTGTGTCAGCTATAGGCCTCCGTGCTGCTATATCGAGCCTTACTCGCCCTGCTGCTGCTGTCCATGCAGCATATAAGCAAGCACTCAGATTCTTGACTATGGACCGCACTCGCCAAAATATGATCACTCGTCGCTATACAAATGTGGCTCCCTCAATCATGATGTCTCCACAGAAGTTGAATTGGAACACAAACAGTTTTTGGAACTGTTCCCGACAACACTACAAAACCGGAGTTGCTAATGTCGGTAGACACTTGTGTGTCACGCAGAATATACGACCTCCATCATTTCTTTATAAAATTTGTTCGTGTCACTTGGAATAGGGTATAAGAAGAACATGTTCAACGAATGCACTCAGTGAAGTAGCTAAGTGAGTGGTGCAAAATTGAGGTCTGTAGTTGAAAATCACCAAGTAGTGGTGGGTCACGAAGTTACCGTAAGGGCCCTATGATATGGTAGTAATCCGTCTTTTCCACACGCTAGCGCTTAGCGATGACGATCGATACCCGAGTCGGCACTCACTAGGCTTGTGGCGAGGGAAACTGTCATAAGGCAAGTTCCAAAATTTTCGTCCTGGCAGCCTCGTTGAATATAAAGGAGGGCGAGCCTACTAGTATCCCAAAGATCTAGTCATGCCAACCATTCCATACCCTCTTGCTCTGATCCAACTCTGGATCGCCAATCCAACGCTGCCATGGTCCAATCCGGTATGGCAGTCTGTGACACACGTTCTTAGCGAACCTTGGGCGTACGACCATAGCGATGATGCAACTGCTCTGGCCAAATATCATGATGTTACTGGATGGACCGTGGGCAAGGCTCAGGCAGTTGAAGCTTTCATCAACAACTGCAAAATGGCTGAGGAACCTGCTGAACACTACGGTCTAAAACGACAAGATAATGACCATGAAGGTCGTTGTTTATGGAACACCTGGGTTAAGACTTCGTGGGCCAAATGGAATATCAACAAATTGGTCGATGACATCTTTGAAGACAGCGGTTGCGCGCCGCACAATGTCATGGCCAGGTTGAATTGCAAGACTGCAGATGATGTAAGTCATGTGCCGATCTATCTTTCTCATAATATGATATAGCCATGTACTTAGTTTCCGACGATGGAAGCTGCGCAGGTGAAACAGATCGTCTCCATCAAGCTGGCTGATGTGTTGTTTGGTGACGATGCATTCACCGACGGATCCTTCCTTATAGCGCCCATCATGACGTTTGTCAGTACAGTGCTGGTATCGACGTGGGGTAGATATCGGAAGACGATGAAAAGACAGGCTAACAGCATCGACAAGAAGACTAGGGAGGTTGAAGACCAATGGCTAGGTAAGCTGCGCAGGTTGGTGAGTTAGAGCGGGAGCTAACCTTCGGGCAGTCATCACGGCCGCAAATGCAAAACCCACGATGGCCAGCATCCGCACCTACATGAAGAAATTGGAGACCTTGTTCACCCTTCTCAGCGTGTTCAAAGACCAGGAGACGAGTAAGAACCTTGATGCGCGTCGTGAACAGGTGAATGCGATGCTGGCTGCTGCCAAGAAAGATCCCGCCAAAGCAGAATTAATAGCACGTTCGTGATCAGTATCTGACTGACATCTACACGATGACTAACGGTGATTGTTTAGGGCTTCCTAAATCTCTACGGGATGCGCTTGACAAGCTGGCCACTGAACGAGAAGTCAAGGAGCTCGAACTTCTGATCGAGACCACACTTGCTGCAATGGTGCCGCTTGATGGCGATGAGGTTGTGGTAGACTTCACAGAGAATATGGATGTGAGTGACTGGAAGAGTGGAGTAGAGGAATATGACAAGTGCAGCGAGGATGATCTTTGGGAATACCTAGGCCTGCCGGAGAAGAGACTACCTTTTTTCCAGACGCGATCTGACCCTGACGCCGCCATTGACCCGTGGAGTGAAGAAGGTCAGCGATGGCTTGATGATCCGACGAGCCTGGCACAGAGCTTGACGCCTCGGTGGCACCAGCTAGTTGGCATCCTGAGGCTAATTGACAGGTTTTTGGACGGTAAGCCGGTGATGCTGATGGATGGCGTTGGGGTTGGAAAAACCATGCAGGCTGTTGGTTTGATTGCGTGCCTTGCACACTACAAGGAGCATTACAGGAAACACGGGAAGTTTCCTGGCAAATTTTGTAAGCAATCTGTCGGGCTTCCCGCATAGCTGCATGCGCTGACGGATACCCCACAGCACAACGTTGCCACCAGAAGACAGGTGGCAACATTCCAGACTTACCAACCGTCATCATGAGTCCTCCTAACCTACAACATCAGTGGATGAGCGAAATACAGCGGTATCTAAGGCGAGCGACGTTTGACGTTCTTCCTTACGCGGGCAAATATACCGCACGTTCACAGTGGTGGACAATGGCTTGGAGTAAATGCCAGCAGCCTTCGATACGGCGCATCATTTTGGCCACGACAAATGTAAGTGACTTTTGAGGTCTGTTGTTAGAAAACAAAATAACTTATGTGGGGTAGGCAGCGCATGATGATGCAGTCACCGTATTCATCGATGGCGAGAGGGACAGTTACGGGCAGCCGGTAGCTAGCCCTCGCTTTGAACGAACTGCCCCAAGTACCCTCTTCGGTCGTGGATATAACGTGACGTTTTTCGATGAAGCTCACTGCGCAAGGAAATACAATAAAGTACACATAGCAGCTCGAGGACTTCAGGAGAGATCTCACTTAATGGTTGCAATGACTGCAACACCGGTCACCACAAAACCCACGGTAAGCCAGCCTAGACGCCATCAATCAACGGATGTTACTGACTTTGCGGCCAATATTGAATTTGATGGACGCCAGGACCTTTGGATTATGGGTCAGCTGCTAGGGCTTCCGCAATTCAAGGATACTGCACAGCTCAAGAAGATGAACCGAGAATTGGCAGCGGCTCAGAGAAGGGACCGTAAGGCACAGAGAGAGGCGGGAGTTGAGGGATCAATGCTGCGAGGCGTTTTGGTCGGCAGCCATAATCCGGAGGCTGCTCAAGAAGAATACCTACCTGCGATGAAACAATGGATGGGGCGTATGAGAGAGTGGTTCTCCCCTGCTGTCATCCTTCGTACCCTAGATTCCACTGACAGTACGGGCAGTAAGATCCTGGGCCTCCCTCCCTATCATGACCATAGCTTAAAAATAAAGCTGCTTGACTGGGAGATGGAGAATTTGAGGAATATTGCACGGGGATATATCGATGACTGTCCCATTGTAGGGATGAGCAAGGTGAGATCAATTTTTCCAGACGTGTCATTGGGCTGTCATCTGAGCAATGTATACAGAATTTCTATGTTGAATTTAGGCGGTCCATCCTTCACCCGCATATGAACCCAACTGAGGAACACTTGTGGACAAAACCGAAATTCCTGGAGGAGTGGAACGTCAGCCCCACCAAAAGCATGAAGTTGGACGTCCTGGCTAAACTCCTGAAATACCATTTGGAGTCTGACGGTCGCCAGCCATTGATGATGGATGAGAGCGGTCGCAACCTGGTTCCTAACGTAGCCTTCACAGCTGGAAATACTCACTCAGATGATCCAGACAGGATCGTGGTATTTTCGGCTTTCGTCACCTCCAATCAGGCTATCGTGGATGTGAGTTATACAGTAGACAACTCCGGCCTTTTGATCGAATTCTTGTTTTCAGGTTTTGGACCTTCACGGCGTTCATGCACTAGAACTTAATGGACAGACACCCATGAAGAAGCGCAAGGGCATTTTGGATGACTTCAGGTCATCTGCGAGGACCAAAGGAGCGCGTGTCTTGATTTTGTCAGGTGTAGGTATGGTAGGCTTAAATTTGGCATGTGCTAATATAATGGTAGTGATGGTATGCGCATTTCTATAGTGCTTGTATTCCAGGTGTAGCTGATCATTATGGTAGGATACCCTTTGGTCGGAGCAGGACGATCGCCAATTGCGTGGGCGGATCTACCGTCACCCTCAGCCCAAAGAGGTGCATGTTTACAGAGCCATCGCCTTGAAGACGGCCGATGTCTTTCTCAATAATATCTCATTCTCAAAGGGCGCAATGCATGAGGCATTTGTGGGTGCTGACAAGGAATTCCGTGAGTGTCTACTTCAACTGACGAGGGCTTGACTTAAAAGCATCTCTGTAGGATGCATGTTTAATGATGATGATAGCGCCATTGGAGATCTGATATCTGTATCAAGGCCGAAGTCAGATGATTTTACAGATGATGACGATCCTATGGACGTCGACCATGAACCCGTCGGAAGGAAAAAGGCTACCAAACAGAAGGCGCGTGTCAAAGGGACAACCAAGACCCCACTCCCTCCTTCCAGACCAGCCACAAAGCGTAAGGTTAAGGGAAACAAGACTAAGTCCACGACTGTTGGTATTGATGATGAGTCCGAGGGCAGCTCACACAAGCGTCGCAAAGATGAGCAGGTACCACCCAACATCATAATCAAGGGGGCACCTGTTACAGCTAGTACTGCCACAACGCTACCTCAGTCGCAGTGTGGAGATGACGATTCATCCCTCTCCGACCCACCTCCAACCTCTCCGACCACTCCTCCCGACCTTCCCCGCCCCGCCTCTTTATCCGCCGACCCTTTGGCTCCCGCTCCAGTTTCTTCTCCCAATGATCAGTCAGACCAACCTGCAGGCTCACAGGATGAACGCCGGGATAAAGTACCAGAGGTGGACTTGGCCGGTCATGGCCATGAGATGGGCTGGAATGATAGCCAAGACTGGAATGACGGTGGCGACCATGAAAGTCGCTTGACTGTGGAGCACGACGAGCAACCCCAACGCCTTATCTCCGATCCATTTGATGACATCTTTAATAAGAAGCGTGCGCCGGTAGCTGTTGGGAGCCTGGGTACGTCTGTGACAATTCCGGTACATAAAAAACGGCTCTCCTACCCTCGCGCACTAAAACCTGGTGCTTCGTCATGGAACCGCGGCAATACTTGTAGTGAAGGATCACAGTCAACTCAGGCTGGCACCTCTCGGGGGCAGACGTTCAATCCTGTTCCACTAGGTTCAGGTCCTGCCCATTCTGCCAAGTTCTCCTCCAAGGACCGTATGCACCAACAGCGGTCTCCTGGATAGATTATGTCGGAACGTCTCACCTATGAAGGCCCCTGCCTATTAATTGCACTCATTGTGTAGATCATTTGTCACCTACTAGATCTCATAGTACTGTAGAGATACGCACTTGGCTTTGACATCATCCAGGTGTGACCAACCTAACCTTAGATTCGAAGACCTCAGAAATATCTTTGAACCAGCACCACTACCAGCTGCTGTCAGCAAGAGCTCACAGCTGAAGGTGATGAAGAGTATTCACCTGTACCTGTAGGTTTGATGTATCACTACCTATAACTACAAGTGATTCTGAATACAATAATTGCTGAGAGCTGTAGATGGTGTGATACATCACTGTATTGTAGACTGTAGGTTCCCTATGGCTCTACTACATTCCTTAGCTGTGTCCACATATAGTAGTGCTATGTGTTCCCCTGCTATGCTACCCATCTGTTGATGAGATTATGAGATCAATATCAATCAGCATCTGAGAATCTGAGATCATTACAAAGTCAGGACACCATCACTGAGATCGCCAGATCATGATCATTAAGCTAAGAATGGACACGCTAAAATTCTCGAGCATATTCTACCTAGTACATAGGGTATACCTAACTGTGCTACTCTTCAAAGTCGACGGCCACAGGAAGTGCGTCAATTGAGGGACCGCTGTCATCATTACAAACTACTACAGACTCCAAGACCACAGGATTGAGCTGAGGAACGAAGCTCCAACGAGTTTGGAATGAGTTCCACATTGCAGAACGGAGGGCAGCTTGATGGTAGGCATATGCACGTAAACCCTCTTGTTCAGTGATCTTTTTCAACAGGCGCAGAACTGTGCACTCACGCCACTCCAGAAAGGCCAGTACTCTTCTCATTTCTTCAGCCAGTAACTCCACTTCCTCAGACCATTGAGCTGTGCAGCCTGCGTGAGAACGTGCCTTACACCACTCTATGTGGATGCCTAAATCAAACCAAGTCAGAGATCATGCTACCCATTTGAAACACTTACAGTCTTGGACACGTTCATTCTTGGTGTGACTAGTAATGTTTCGGTCTTATACCAGCCAGATCCACAATATTGTCCCAGTGCCCTGAGTGTGACCACCTGCGCAGTCACCCATCAGTCGAACATCCTCACGTTTGAGAGGTCGAAGGCTGTCCTGCCAGTCCCTCTTACCCACCCAAGAGCTTAGTGACTCCAGCGCTCGGTGTGCATGTTTGTATTTGTCCACTGCTGAATCTTTTTTTGCCTCGACACCTGTGATCAAATTCTGAGCACAGGTGGATGCTGCTTGGCCACGTAAGTGCTTGTCCTTGAATTTGTACATGTGTGAGCATAGATGAAGGTGGGAACAGAGTTCATTGAGGGCATCATGAGCTTGTGCCCACCGAAGTTCCCAGTCATACTCCATCAAATGGCGATCACAATCAAGATGGTCGGGAGCTGATGGAAGATAGATTGGAAAGTCTTGAGGCTTGAGTGCTGCTTGGGGAGTGCTCACACTTGTATCAGCTGACAAATGTAGCATTGAGACTATGGGCATGTAGAGTTGTTGATAGCACATCCAAGAATCAATACGTCTCTGTAATGCATTGGTCCTGTGAATAACAACCTCTCTTTGTTTGTCTGTGGGATGAAGAGAGAGGTTCGTGATATTGTGTTTGAGCTGTTCTGTATGATAACATGATGTAAATGATGAACATGATGCAAAAGAGACACATAATGCAACATCCACAAGTCAAATCCAGAATCCACATACCTTATCTTCGACATTCGCCAGCCACAGGGCACCAAACATAAGCAGGCACCAGGCTATCAACTCAAGACGATAAAATCGCACAAAAATGACAAATATCAAGCAAAATGAAGCCAAGCAGAAACAACATTTCGCCCTCCGCCAAAGCATCACCCCAGACAAAAACCAAAACAACCAAGACTATGATATCAACAAAACAGCAAAAATCAAGCAAAATCAAGCAAAGATGCGACAGACGCAAAGCCAGACCACGATAGCAAATAGAACAGCAACAATCAAGCAAAGATACCAGGACGCAAAACCACCCCCCGCTGGTTAGAGCTAGGCTTCTGCTTAGGACAAAAACGTATTGTCTCGTTGTCTCGGTTCTCGGCACCACAAACAATACAATACATTGCATTATGAAGCGCAAGACAACGACAGCAATACTTGCACAAAATCAACAGATTCAGGAAGCATCAAACAGCAACAATCAAGCGAAATCAAGGCAAGACCACCGCAGCAAGACAGGGCGAAATAAAGAAAAGTCAATGCAAGACAACGCATCAGAGCACCGCAGCAACAACACAGCCAAAATCAAGCAACAATCAAGCAACACCACAGCAACAAAATTCACCAAAATAAAGCAAAATGAAGTCGAGTCAAAACGAGGTTCTGTCTTTGGCCAACGCATCACCCCAGACAAGCGCTACCACAAGGGCGACTACGAAATCAAAGACAATTCAAGGAAAGTCAAGCAAAGCAGAGTATATCAGAAAAGCAAAAGAATACGGGCCAGAGCAAGACTACGCCCAAAACATTCTAGGAAAGTAAAGCCACAAAATCACAAAAATCAAGCAAAATGAAGTCAAGTCGAAACGAGACTCTGTCCTCTCCCGACGCATCACTCCAGAAGAGTGCCACCACAAGCAAAGACTACGAATTCAGACAAGCGACAACAAAATCACGACAGCAACAAAACTGCCAAAATCAAGGAAAGTCAAGCCATGAAACAGCAAACAAACAGCAAAAATCAATCGATACCAAAGCAACAAGACATCAAAAATCAAGTCAACAAGAAACAAAATAAAGGCGAGTCAAGCAATAACTAAGACACCAATGAAGATTATGTTTTCTGGAGAAAATTCAATTGTTGATACTGACATCGATAGTCTGAGCGCCTGTCATATGCACCACAGCAATAAAATCAAAAATGAAGCGAAATGATGCCAAGTCAATACGAGATCCTGACCTTGGCCCGCCCATCTGAAATCAAGCAACAACATAGCAATCAGATCACAAAAATGAAGCAATATGAATCCAAGACAAAATGAGATCCTGACCTCGATCAATGCGCTCAGTGTCTACCATGCCAAGATACGAGCGATACAATAGCAATGCAATCTCATACCACCACAGAAACAAAACAGCCAAAATCAAGGAATACCATAGGAACGAAATATCAAAAATGAAGCAAAATGAAGTCAAATCGAGACAGCATTCTGACCTCCACCAACGCATCGACCAAGACAAGCGCCACCCCAGCAATAACTAAAATCAAGCAAAGATACAATAAGATCCTGACCTCAGCCCGTTAGTTATGAGACCCCCTAGGATCCACCTAGGATCAATTTTTCTTAGTTTTTGATTATTACTCAGGTATAACATAACATAACATAACATATGGGAGTCCTGGACTCCCACCGTGTGCAGGCCTTAATAACATGCATATCAGATGTGGCAGTCCAGGACTCCCACTGTGTACAGGCCTCAAACAACATGCATATCAGATGTGGCAGTCCAGGACTCCCACCGTGTACAGGCCTCAAACCACCTGAGTACCAGATGTGGCAGTCCAGGACTCCCACTGTGTGCAGGCCTCAAACCACCTGAGTATCAGATGTGGCAGTCCAGGACTCCCACCATGAGCAGGCCTCAAACCACCTGAGTATCAGATGTGGCAGTCCAGGACTCCCACTTTGTGCAGGCCTCAAACCACCTGAGTACCAGATGTGGCAGTCCAGGACTCCCATGTGTGCAGGCCTCACAATCACCTGAGTACCAGATGTGGCAGTCCAGGACTCCCACTGTGTGCAGGCCTCAAACCACCTGAGTACCAGATGTGGCAGTCCAGGACTCCCACTGTGTGCAGGCCTCAAACCACCTGAGTATCAGATGTGGCAGTCCAGGACTCCCACTTTGTGCAGGCCTCAAACCACCTGAGTACCAGATGTGGCAGTCCAGGACTCCCATGTGTGCAGGCCTCAAAATCACCTGAGTATCAGATGTGGCAGTCCAGGACTCCCATGTGTGCAGGCCTCAAAATCACCTGAGTATCAGATGTGGCAGTCCAGGACTCCCACCGTATGCAGGCCTCAAAATCACCTGAGTATCAGATGTGGCAGTCCAGGACTCCCATGTGTGCAGGCCTCAAAATCACCTGAGTATCAGATGTGGCAGTCCAGGACTCCCATGTGTGCAGGCCTCAAAATCACCTGAGTATCAGATGTGGCAGTCCAGGACTCCCATGTGTGCAGGCCTCAAAATCACCTGAGTATCAGATGTGGCAGTCCAGGACTCCCACCGTATGCAGGCCTCTTCTTACATAATTCTGCTTGTTGTATATTTTAGCATGCAATGTGTATGAATTTAATTATATGGAGTCATTGTGAAGCAAGCCATGCACTATGGAATACTATCTTGCATATTCATCACTGCAGCTGCTGGAGTGATCTTTGCAGCGATCTTTGCAGCACTGCTCATGCCCATGTGTGTGCTGCTGGCATGCATCAAGACTCGAGCCTTCTTGAAGGCAGGTACCTGGGATAATGGTACTACTAGTGTTGCTGAAAGTGGGAGGGATGGCGACTCGTGACTATTAGGATGACAGGACATGTCACCAGAATTGTATAATGTGGTCTCAAGAGAGTCAGGCAAAGTGTTTGTGCGCAGGTGCTTACTGGACTGGGAGCCACCAGGAGTGGTGCCAGAGACACTGCCCCCTACGTCCATGTTGAGAAAATCAAGGGCTCCATCTGGACCATCAAGTACATCATCTACAGTGATAGAGGCGGGGGCTGCAGTAGCAGGGTGGAAGGAGTGACATCCACGAGCACCGCTATTTTTCCCTAAGATGGCCTGCATGTCGTTGTACAGAGGCCACCCTTTGTTGCGAAAGGGGCGCATTACAATTCATGACTAACTCAATATTAGTTGATAGTGTCGCAGTATATTTTATCATAATGACATACCTTTGGGGCCACATATGCATCCCAGACACTCGCAGCAGCAACTCCCTCAATCCCAGCCCCCATGAACATTGTCCCAATGGAAGCAACCTGGAGTCCGGAACCTCGGCAATGAACTACTACAGCAAATTAAGAAGGATGACAACGACCATGTTTCTGCATTTGGTGCTGGTGAGTGCATTCTTCCTTCGCCAAGCATGTCACTAATTGAAATACAGGACCAGTACAGGGAGCTCATGAGGGTGGTGAGACAATGGAGAAAACTCAAGCTTCTCAAATGGAATGGCTTCGGCCATGAGGAAAAAGAAGTCAAACCTGGTGATATAGCTCTCTTTGTCCGGCGTGTCCCCAGCCAGGAATAAATGTCACTTTGCCTGTCGGCAAACACACGGCGGATTCAAATGTGAACACAGGGTCATATTTATAAACTCCAAGTTGGCTATACACCAGATCGCTTGTCATGGATGGTAACTTCAAGGCCAAGCATCTCCATGCAATAAATCCCAGCAATGAGGTGTCTCTCATGGACAGCCATGGGTTTGTGGTAGGGGACACCTTGTACAAGGAGCATTTGGTTGTTGCACAAGACACCATTCAATGATCGGAATGCAACAATCACTGCGCGGTGAATCAGGCAAATGCATCGCATCACAGATTAGAAGCAACCGGCATCGGCGGTTGCACCTGTGCATGGCATGGCTATTTTGTTTCTCACACCATGGTGGATTTTTAGAAAGGAGAAAGGTGTGTCGAAATCCGCTGTGTCTTGACCTTTTATGATGTCAACTGTCAGTACCACAAGCATCTAAAGAACTGCATTGCCAAGAGTGCTATCTTGGAGATACCTAAGGAACTGGATATTATCCCTGGCATCAGACTGTGGCATGTGCATGGCCATCAAGACAGTTGCTATGTGAGATATGCATCAAATTTCATTGAGGGCACCACATGGATTGATGGCAAAATCATGGAGACATTATGGGCACCATTAAATATTATCTTGCTGGCCGCCCATGGAATGGGAACTCCACACTGCAAGAAAAGCTTGGACTACCAAATGAATGATTGCAACTTCATTGAAATGATCAGAATGAGTGTGTGCTCCTTGCAATACATTCCAACAACTCATAATAGGCCATGCAGGCAAGCACCAACCCTGGCAAAATATTACATGAGTTGCCTTGGTACTCATGGTTAATGGGGGAGAAGGATGCAGGAATTGGCCCAAGTGCGGAGGTCATCATCAATGGAAAATATTCAGTGTCACAGTTCCTTTCTTATCCTTGAAGTTCAAAGTGCTCAGGGAAGTAAATGGACTATTCCGACTCACACACCAAACAAGGGAGTGGAACTTTGTGCACCCCCCTGAGGTTACCTAGTCATTTTGTTTGACCATTGAATCCTATATTAGAATTTAGTCTAGAGTTGTGTACCTATTTTGAGTTTTTCAAAAGTTGACGCCGGTGACCTGAGAATGCTATTCGAACTCAAAATTTTCTGGGCTACCTGGTGATGAGCCAGCACATACCAGGCTCTAAACTGAGTTCTTGGCAGTACCAACAACTAACAAAACAATACTCATGCACTGATCAGCAGTGGGCAAGGTTCAGATAAAGCTAAGTGTGCTGCAGGTGCATACCACAGGACAAGCTTGAAAGCACTGAATCCTACTCCACTGAATTTTCTTGCAGTGCAAAGTCAAGTACTTGCAATTTAAAATTAATTCCTTTCAAAGTACGCTGGCTGGAGGCAAGCCTGGCAAACCAAACTGATGGGTCAAGTCGGTCAATTTACTCACAATGAATGTTCTAGGCTCTATCAGACTCAGCGCATGAGTCTTGAATATGTCTTCACATCAAAAATGAACGACAAGGTTACTGCATGGTAATATGTCATACCAACCCCATGACTTGAGCTGAAGCATCTAATGGGGTTATTCATGCAAACTTAGAAATGAGGTGCATGGTGTCCATTACCTGATATGTGGTCAATGGTCCCTCGAATCTGCCAACATGTATTCATCACTGTTGATAAATTAACTGAGTCCGCAAATACAAATAAGCCAGCGATTCATCGTAGTCTGTATATGAAATGAGTCCACAAAGATGAATTACGCATCACTGTTTGCTCACCGCCCTTACTAATCTGTGTATTCCAAAATCCTGTACACACTTTGACTCCTATTAACTTCTAGAATCTGCCTCATGCTAGAGCAGACTTCATATGCCGAGTAAGTACACCGAGATTGAGGATTTTATTTCAGGCAAGGTGTTAAATGAATCCTGAATGTTGGCGAGCCCATTGCCTGTGGCAGTGAGATGTCCCGGCAACCTAGGTACATGTGCAGGAGTGTGAACTGTATTTGTCGGCGACACTGGTGTTCTGAGCTGCTTCAACAAAGTAGCATTTTGTAGCTTCTAGATATGGTATTCTGTGCCCACCGAAAAGTCATGTGAGATGGCGTTGCAAATACTGGCAAGCCTATCATTGGCAATATATGTACTGGGAGACCTGTGATGTGCGGTGTTGATTGTTCTCGTAATATAGTCCCGGAAACCGGTGTTGCCGACCCTGGCATATGTCAATATGACATTGTGTGAGCCAACCGACATGAAATATCTCAGCAGCATCCTGAGTCTTGTTATAGGATATATTATGAGGCCCGCAGATCTTAGTATTAAGCCGAACAATGCAGGAGAAAATTGTCACCGCTCATGCCTATAGATAGCCATTTCGGCAGGGCATATGGTTGGCATTCTTGTTGATCGGCCAACTGTGGTCCCGCACATTGGCCGATGCCAATCAACCCTTGCTGGTAAGCATTCTCAAAATTCATTCACCAATGCTATCTCCCAAGGCATACTTGCCAATGCTCATGGTCTATCGCTGGCACATACCTAAGGTTCATTTGCTGACATCATCTTCCAGGATGCTATTGCCGGCACAGCGTTCTGGCTATACCTTCACCAACCCATTTTTCTCACCAATGCTTATTGATCATCACCAACACAGTATTCCGGCTATCCCTTTGCTGACCCATTTTTCCAGCATACACTCACCGACCATTATAGATCATGGGCCCACTCGAAATGGGTAAGGGCTAACTTCTCCATTCTGCTGTAGGCTCACCCTTCAATACAGTTGAGTATTAATCCTGGCACCCTTGGGCCCACTCCAAAACTCAGAGGCTAATCCACTGTGGGCCCAGCCCTGACTGTAAGGTACAATGCATTCACCGGCCCACCTGTTACTATGGGATGACAATCTAATGTGGGCCCATGGTGGGTTGGCCCAACTCCTAAGGAGCATTGTCAAGGTGGGCTGGCCGACTCTATAGGGCCAAGCCACTGAAGGGGCTCGGTAGAACACACATTTGCTGCTCTTAAGGGCTGTTTCCAGTCTTTGCAGGAGCTTCAACACCCATTGCAGAATGATGACCACCTTCAGTTCCATTCCTACTCAGTGATGTGTTGCATCATCCTTCATAACATGATTATTTGCTTTGAAGAACAGCATAACATTTTTAGTGGTGAAGGTAGTACCACTGATTGGGTCCTTAGGGGTGAGGCAAGAGACCTTATCCCCCCCCAGAGCAACAAGACCCTGATGTAGGTCTTGTGGGTGATACTTCCTATGTTGGCACCCCTGGCCATGCAGCTTATGCAGAGTTAATGGAGAATTTGTTGAGGTAGTAACTTACAGAAATCTTACAAAACACAAGACAAGACAAGCAGCTGATGTATTACCATAGAAATAGGAGGCATGTAGAACATGTAGGTATGATATGTAGACATATGCAAGACATGGTTTACAAAAAGAAAAAAAAACAAGCATGCAATACAAGCAGAATAAAATGAGCATGCACAACTACAATGTCTGCGAACAACACACAACACAGTGGCAATGACAATGAATACACTCACAATTAGGCACTCAGAATGCACCCCCTCTCAACTTGAGAAGTTCAATCTCAAGCTGCAAAGCAGCCCTCTTCTCCACCTGAACCTTAGCCTGGGCCTCAAGAACTTGAAGTTTCAAGGCCTTGGCTTCTTGCGCATGCTGGTGCACAATGGCAGCCTCACTGCGTTCCTTATCGGCCTGCTCACGTTGAAACTTGATGTCGCATTGGTGTCGGTAAGCATTGACTTTCGCAAGCTTGTATTCAGAGGCAGCCGCCTTCACAATATATATGTAGCTCATCCTGGTAGTAAGTGATTCGACTTGACCCTGGACGTCCTGCATCTCTGAATCAATGCACTTTGAGAGGGAGGATTTTTGGGAGGGGGCTGCTTTGCGAGTGGATGATGTTTGCGACCCTGATATTATTGTTGGTGTGGCACGTATGCACGATGATGATGTAGATGACGATGATGACATCTGAGAGGGTGATGACTTGGGCGAGCAGATGGCACCATGATTAGTAACATGATCTACATGAGTTTGGAATTTTCCATGGGAGTGGTTGTTAGGGGTACAAGAAGCATGCACAGGGGGTGGTGAGGATGGGCAAGGGCGCTTGTTGGACGGACATTGTTGGACAGTGTCCTCATCCTCCTGATTAGATGGCCTGAAATTGCCGTCTTGGGGCTCCCCATCATTGGCATCGTTGAGAGGGGTAGAGGTTCGGGTTGGGGGATGAAGGTATGGTCGTTATTGGAGTTAAGGTCCTCGTCCATGGGTTCATCAGGGCAGGGAGGGGGGAGAGCTTTCTCCTTACCCTTTCCTTGGGCAAGCAGAGGCTCATCCAAGATGTCATCAATGACATCACTCTCGGTGTCCCTAACAATGTTGTAGGGGTCAGGAGAAGGGGCCTGAGCAACCGTCTGCTTGCCCTTCCCTTGGTAAGGGCAGCCATATTAGCAGCATGATTAACACCCGGCACAGACAAAATCGTCTTTGGCGGAAATGCTGGATTGCTCTTCCAAAGTGTATTGAGTATGTCAAGCCATGGAAAGTCGATTAGTACCTGCTCTGTAGTTTGTTGTAGTGCAGTTTGATAAATTTAAATAAAAAAAACCTTACCTCGAAGATTTTGTGCACCAGCAGCATCAAGTGGATTGATGCCAGCACCAGTCTGATGGAAGCGAGTGCATTGTTTTTTATATTTGTTCCTGAGACTAAGATTTTTTAGTGAATTAATGCATATGAGAGGGGGGAATACGCACTGTGTAATATGATTAGAAACTGCCATTGTAAATTTGTGTTTGTCCTCAGCATACACATCCTTGTACTCCTCATCCTTCTCAAAGATAACTTCAGCGATCACCGCCCAGATGTGATTCTTTTGACTCCCTGAAGGATTGGGTTCACTGATGGCAGGATTGCAAGATTTCTTCAACTCATTGAAGAGCATACAGCAGTCAGCAGGATGAGTGTTGAGGAATTGTACAAGGGCATCGATGTGATCCAACTCATGGGTCTCTCACCTGACACTAAACTTGGCAGCAGGGGTGGTGGAGGTAGTGGCAGGGGCAGCTGCAGAGTCAGTAGTGTCATTGATGAATAGTGGCTGGGTAGTATTGAATACTGGTACATCCCCCCTTCCTCGTCCCTTCATACTGCAAGTTGTACTTACTTTGCCCCTATTAGTGTGTGGGGGCCTTTGTACAGCCCTACATAAAGTGTTATTAGTCTTGATACGCGCTTTGATTCGTTCTGAACATCGTACTTGTGGACATTGTGCAGGCATCCTGCACATGCAGCATGAAGGTTGCATTTCAGACCCCGCTTGGGCCTGCCAAACGTTCTGTAGATTCTGAAAGAAATTTGTCAAACTTACTCATGTTTTCAGAGCCGCCCACATCACAAAATCGGGCAGGACATGCTTTTTATAGACAGGGTTTATGAAATCAAACCAGAATTTCATGGCATTGTATGATAATGTATCCTATGACAATGTATTATACACACACAAGCAAAATGACACCAAAGGACAAGACATTATGAGTAACATACAATTCTGATGGAGATATGCAATACCTCATAAATATGATTATTCCACAACAAAGTAATATATAAGCAAGAGAAAAATGGCACCAAAGGACAAGATATTATGAGTAATCCACAATTCTGATGGAGATGTGCAATACCTCACGAGTATGATCATTTTATGACAAAGTAATATACAAGCAAGAGAAGAATGGTGCCAAAGGACAAGAAATTACAAGTAACCTACAATTCTGATAGAGATTGTAATGTCTCGTAAGTATGATTAGCCTACACAAATTAATATCCAATCAAGAGCAAGATGACACCAGGGGACAAGAGATTGCATGAAAGCTAATTCTGACCGAAATATGTATGAGCAAATATTGTTGAATTCAATGGGACCAGAATTATTTGGTTGGAGTGGAATATTTGTTAAATAAGAGGGTTTTATGGTATGTGTGAGCGAAATATTTCATTATTTTAGTAGCATGGTCAGCTAATTAAATTTGTTTATCATATTCATATATATGTTAGATGATTCGTGTTCGAGCTTCATACATTGATACTTGCAAAGTCGTCATTCAGAGGCATTGAAGGTTTGCAATTTCACAAAGAAACAATTTATGTTGCCCTGCACGCATGGCATTCTGTAATGATATAGGGGTATGCGCCTGATTGTACATGAAGTACATAAAAGTACATACATACTATTGCTTTGATTGAAGTATTAAATAGAGTGTACACAGACAAGGCTCGAGACAACTCATAGCATCACTCAACTTTGAAGTCAAAGCTGTCATCGTTATTAGTGTCATGGTCCTCACTGTAGTAACACAATTCGTCTGGTTGAGGCGTTGGAATGAATCCATTGGAAGGCAGTGATGTACCTGCAAAAGTCACATCAGTGATCGAAGACCATATTGTTGATCAGCATGCCCACTGATATCACGAGCAAAGTCAAATTCATGGGCACTTGCGATAGCCATTGTATAGAGTTCTATCTCAACTTGGGCGTGGTGCATCTTGGCTTGTAAGACAAGAGACTATAATCTAATGTTGTGCTGATATACATAGTCGCCATTGTGGTGAAGAGAATATGTCGTCAGTCCTGTTTGGCAAGCCTGTTCTGCATGGAAGGCATTGTAGAAGGCTTCTTGGACATCGATAGAGACCCATGTGCTCAACAAGGGCAATGAGGGGCCAACACACTTCGCATGACAGTGAGAGTAGCATAGTAGATTA
>JABBWF010000511.1:0-21408 GCA_016647645.1 Suillus variegatus
CTACCCAATACTTGCCCACTGTCTTCGGACCTCCCGTCTAACCATGGCATCCTAGTACACGCTCTCGCCGCAGTGACAACATACAGGCAGGAGTACTAGAGGGGGCACTGAGGGTGGGGGTAGGCAGAGTTGCCCGAGCCCGTTGTTACGAGGACGCCGGTTATGATGATTCATGTTGGAAGTGTTGGTCGTGGGTTTGCGACTCGTTGGCAAAAGTTGGCCAAACCAAGACTCTTGTACCATGTCGAGAACAGCATGATGACAAGTTACAACGTGGTGTTGTTAGGCCTGGGTAAAAGGCCCTGGAGCTTTTGTAATTTTTCTGTATGTGCGGCATTTGGAAGCCAAGAGAGTATGCAAGGGGAATGCAAAGGGCACGATAGAATTATATATTAGACTGGCCTCCACGGATGACTCTATCGAGCTGACGCCAGCGAGACCAATTGCTGATCCAAATTGAAGACCGCCGTTAAAGATGGCACCAACTGTGCCTGCTATGGACGAAGGTGCGGCTAGCAATGCTGTAATTACAGCGATTGGAACGTGTTAATGAAACCACGACAATTGGACTTACTTTGTGTGCATATACGTCAGCATGACCCCTCGCTCCCTAGAGAAAAAGCTGGGAATATGTATGGCCAATAGTCCTCAGGTTTCCTCGCCAAGCGCCAAGCGCCAGGCAAAAAGACAGGCCTGTCAGAATAATCCATTTCGGATTGAGGATTTGGTGCACTCGCAGTCTATAGAGGAGGATAAACCGGACATATATTTACTCCCTGACGTTACTGAAGAGGAGGGGTTAGTTGCCTGGTTTTCTGATGGGGAGGACGGGGACGAAAGAAATGAGTGGTAGCAGCAGATATCTAAACGGCATTCTTACGGTGCACGGTGTCCTGATGTTGAGCTTACTTATTATGGGCAATGTGACAGTGACAAATTAGCACGGCTGTCCTGCTTTCCATAGGTTTGGTGGTAAGAACGTATGTGTTTACACCGTATCGCCTCTAACCGTGGGTCCGTTTTTATCCAAAGTCAAAAAGCTGCGACCTCCAAATTACTCAAGTCTGGTTTGTGTACAGATACATTACAAGGTACAGTTTGTGTCTAGATACACGACTCATCCACGTCCAGATAGGGTCTAGGCATTTTCTCGTTTCCGCAGTGATTGTTCCATAGAACCGCACTCCCGAGATGATTCAGTAAGAGTGTCTGAACTTTAACGTTTATCCAATGCCTTCGACTACTATTAACGTCACCTTTTAGAAATGTTTGCCGATATATTCCGCCTTCATGAGATCTGATTGGGTCAAGTTATTCCTGAAGGCCAAGTAGAGGTAAATTGTGATAGAAAGAGAAGGGATTTGAAGTTCGTCTTAGTCAAACACGGATTCGAAGTATGACATAGAAGGGATGCCTCGTAAGTGCCAAGTTGGAAGATATCCGAATAATCTTGCTTCTTACGATACATCCTAGTTCGTGGCAAATAAAAGCCCTCGCGATTTTGACTAGATGATCCCTTCGACCATAACACCCGAATACTCACTCCAATTCCAACCATGCAGCTCACGCTCATTTTCACTACACTCGTTGCATTTGCTGCTATTGCTGCGTCACATTCGACACCAAAATTGGTCAAAAAACATGCTTGTGAGCACTGAGGACTCGTGCCATTCTTGATGGTGAGAGTGATGCTGATATGGTATGCAGCTCTGGCTAAGCACCAGGAACTTTCCTCCAACCTCATCGGTCATGTTAAACCCAGGCTTGGGATGCCCGATAAACCTGATGAACCTGATGAACCTGACTCGGTTGACTTTGGCGATACGCCTGATACACCTGACTCGGTTGGTTTTGGTGATACACCTAATTTTCTCGCGTCGTCTCCCCTCCCATTTCCTCATCCCGCCAGCTCCTCTGACTCTGACTCCTCCGACTCTGACGATAAGTCCGTCGATTCTGACTCTTCCGACTCTGATTCCGACGATAAGTCCGTCGCTTCTGACTCTTCCGACTCTGATTCCGACGAGAAGTCTGTCGATTCTGATTCCGACGACTCTGATTCCGACGAGAAGTCCGTTAATTCTGACTCCACCGCCGATGCTGATGCAAGCGGCGAAGCTGACGATGACGATGACATTGATAATGATGACACAGGGAGTGAGGAGCGCGGGATGCGCGAGGAGGGCGAGGAGGCTGAATCTTACCATGCCCACAAGAGAAGGTCTGACACAATAGACAGTGGCGACACGGGGCGTGAGGATGTTGGATCCCACTACGCCCACAAGAGACATCCCAGCTCCCGCGTCGACTCTAAATCCGTTGTCCCTGACTCAACCGACGGAGGCGACGACAGCGACAGCGGCGACACGGGGCGTGAGGACGTTGGATCTCATTACGTTCACAAGAGAAGCCCCGACTCCCGCGACCCTAAATCCTCCGCCTCTCATTCAACCGACGAAAGTGACAACAGTGACAGTGGCGACACGGGGCGTGAGGATGTTGCATCTCATTACGTTCACAAGAGAAGCCCCCACTCCCGCGACTCCAAGTCCTCCGCCTCTCATTCAACCGACGAAAGTGACAACAGTGACAGTGGCGACACGGGGCGTGAGGATGTTACATCTCATTACGTTCACAAGAGAAGCCCCCACTCCCGCAACTCCAAGTCCTCCGCCTCTCATTCAACCGACGAAAGTGACAACAGTGACAGCGGCGACACGGGGCGCGAGGATGTTGCATCTCATTCCGTTCACAAGAGAGGTTCCAACTCCCGCAACTCCAAGTCCTCCGCCTCTCATTCAACAGACGAAAACGACAACAGTGACAGTGGCGACACGGGGCGTGAGGATGTTGCATCTCATTACGTTCACAAGAGAAGCCCCCACTCCCGCGACTCCAAGTTCTCCGCCTCTCATTCAACCGACGAAAGTGACAACAGTGACAGCGGCGACACGGGGCGCGAGGATGTTGGATCTCATTACGTTCACAAGAGAAGCCCCCACTCCCGCAACTCCAAGTCCTCCGCCTCTCATTCAACAGACGAAAGTGACAACAGTGACAGCGGCGACACGGGGCGCGAGGATGTTGGATCTCATTACGTTCACAAGAGAAGCCCCCACTCCCGCAACTCCAAGTCCTCCGCCTCTCATTCAACAGACGAAAGTGACAACAGTGACAGCGGCGACACGGGGCGCGAGGACGTTGGATCTCACCATGTTCACAAGAGAAGTAAGTCATTACAGGCCTGCTGGATCACTATGTATAACACCTGTCACACCAGAGGCTTTTGTTTACCGTCTCAAGGCCGAAAAGCGCTACAACTAGGCAATATATCCGAGAGAGGTATTGGGTTTTTTCTTCTTGCATTACTATGAAGTCTCATTGCTGTTTAGCTTTCGAATTAGGGAAGGGTTGCGAGAAGCGGTATTGAGTTTAATACATCATAGAGCTACAGCATCAACACGCAGGCTAGCTCAGGTTGGTGTGTTAAAATCGATTCTGGAGATCCTTATTATTTGCACGAGAAAGCAGATAACTTTGTTGAATCGATTAAGACGAGCACTGACGATCACATTCCGAGTTTCTTACCTACTGGCAAGGCTTCACCTTCTAGAGATTATATTTGCGAGAGGTTCGAGTAATAAGTTCCATACTTCTGCACCAAACATTCGCGAGTTACGTCTGCTCTAGCCACTGCATGCGGCTGCTACTATGTCACTGCCATTGGCTCTTTGCTAACGATAAGGCGTAATTGTACTTCTTTGTAAGTATCAGATGAGCTTGCTACAGTCTACTTGCCAGTCCACCTGCATGCGATCCGACTGGGTTGAGTTATCTCATGAGGGCCTCGCATAAGCGATCAATACAGCAACTTGAAGAGAAGGATTTGAAGCTCGTACGGGTACCAGCAAGAACAGGCTCGACGCGTACCATGACGCCTTGTAAACGAAGAGCCCTGAGTATCATAACCCCGGGTATCCTCTTGGTCTTACGATATCCCGTGTGGAGAAGTTCCGACATATTTATAGTCCAGCCCAACTTGTCCAGCCAATCGATTAATCAATGAGGTGGGCGCTTCAAAACACAGCTTCCTGTTCACCCTGCATACCATCCACCACCTTGTTTATATATCAAGAACCTTTGCAGTCAATATTGCATCTGAGTCCAACTTACTCGATGAGCAAAGACAATCCTCCTCGGAAGAAGCGTTGGGGATTACTCACGCGAAGTCGTTCAAACCCTCATTTGGCAGAGGAGAGAGGCCAGAGGGCAGTCAGTGGTGTATGGACTCTCACCATTACAACTACGCCATTGCATGTTTCTAATTATGGTCACAGCCTTCCTCTTTCCCGCCTTCGAGGAATTCGGAATCTCGCAGAGGATTATCGGGGTTGGTTCCCAAGTACTTGTGCAAGGTGACCAAGCGCTTCGCTCGGCAGTCTCCCAACCCTGAACCCACGGCTGCAAGTCCCAGCGCACAAGATTTCCTACACCCTCAGAAAAGCCAGGTATATACAATTCTTGGTATGTTGCGTGTGTGATCTAACTAGTAACGGCTGCAGGATCTTCCACCACCCACTATCCCTCCCGAACTAAATCCTGACCAGTCTTCCGATGTGGGCGTTGCAAACATAAGTTTGACTATTACAGTTCGTAATATTCTTATCTCTTTCGATCATGCACTAAATCCTCTCATCAGTCCGAACAACCTGACCCGAAGGTTGTTAAGGAACAGCTCGTGAATGCCAAAGCGGATCTCGACGAAATCAAACATGTCTCAGGAATGGTGAAAAATACTGCTTCAGCATCCGACAACCTACAATCTGCTTCCGATACGATTGACATGTTCTCCCCGATTCTCGCACCATTAAGAGTGTTTAACACTGTCGCTACAACGCTTGCAGATGTACGGGTGTCTATCTCAATTTCGTACATGGCTGATCTTTGTGCGTAGGTCCATCCCTACGCGAAAGTGGCATTGAGTATCTTCACCTTCGCGTCTAAGGTGTGTTCGATTGTATATTCTTACACTTTGCAGGTCAATAAGATTGTATGAATGATAGATTATTCTCGATCAGGCGAACCGGGATGATGCAGTATCCCATCTTCTTTCGAAGATCTCGGAAGTCTATGCTTTATTAACGGCGCGTGAGGGATTGACCAGGATTGCATCCATGCTGGAGATATATGGAAAGATTGCGCGCCAGACGCTGGAGTGTGCCGACTTTGTAGTCCATTACTCGGAAATGAAGAGTTTTTGTGAGTCTTTTCCACCACAATGTCACCCAAGACTGAGTATCTCTTCACAGGGCGAAGACTTGGCAAGCACGTCTTCAATGAAACAGAGGCCGCAATCCAATGTCACAACGAGGTTCTCGACAATCTCATGCAACAGTTTCGAGATCAAATGGCTCTTACCACCACGGAAACTGTTCACTGCATCGGTACGATCAGTTTTAAGTCCTCCTTCTCTAAAATTTAATGCCTATGATTTAGCTGAGGACCTGGACGTTAGTGGCATGGAATACATACCTGGTGCTGGAAGAAATACCTTCAAGAATTGTCTTCAAGGCACTCGGGAAGACATTCTATCTGAGATCAAATGCTGGGTCCGTAGCATGAGCGAAGACGTGCCACGCATCTTATGGCTGTCTGGCACGGCAGGGAAAGGCAAATCAGCCATCGCCCATACCATAGCCAACTGGTCTCACAAGCGCGGGGGAATGCGAGCTTGTTTTTGCTTCGACCGCACAAGGGAAGCCGAATGCCGCCACGAAAAGATATTCACCACAATCGCACGCGACTTGGCCGATTGTGATATTACCATGCGAGGAGCATTGGCGCGTGCGGTTCATGACGATAATGAGCTTAAACACACTGTAGATATCTCAAGACAATGGCAGGAGTTAGTCATAGGACCAATTAGCGAGGCCTCGAAAGCCACCACTGCGCCTATCCTGCTAGTCATCGATGCGTTGGATGAGAGCGGTGACGCAAATACCCGAGAACAGATTCTTCGTCTGCTGTCTGGAAAGGCGGACGCTTCTTCCTCTCAGCCCGCCGAACTACCGGCAAATATCCGTATCATCATCATTTCCCGGCCACTCCAAGATATTCGCGATACCCTGGGTTCATCGCATGTCCGCCATATCTCCATGGATGATATCTCGCCTGCGTCCACACAGAATGACATCCAGTTATACATTTCCACCAGGCTCGCAGGACTGGGCAACTTATTCAATAATGTACATTTCAAGGTGCTTGCTGAGAAATCTGACGGCCTATTTGAATGGGCTCGTCTCGCTTGTGAGTACATCAAAAGCACGAACAGGGTTGGCCTGGGTCCGGTCCACCGGTTCGATGCTGTGGTTGCTGGAACGTCTGAAAAAGGAACACGTCTGTTGGATATTATGTATGCACGCATCTTGGAAGAAATCATGCCGAAGGACGAGCGCAAGGAAGCTATCCCAGTGTTTTGCTCAGTGATGGGGCAAATTATTGCTTCATTAGAACCACTTCCCATACCTGCGTTGACAACTATGCGAACACATTTCCCTGATGGGCGTAACTGTTACAATGTGCAAGATGTCATTAGATCCCTAGGTTCGCTTGTTACCGGTATCACGGATCTTCAGACTCCCATACGTCCCCTCCACGCATCCTTCTACGACTTCCTCACAGACGAATCGCGGAGCCATGACTTCTTCATCAATACATCAGCGGTACAAAGAGATCTGGCTTTTTCCTCGCTTCGGGTCATGGACTCCGAGCGTGGGCTTCGCTTCAACATCTGCTCCTTAAAGAATTCGTATTTGCCTAACTCTTCTGTCCCCGATTTGGAGAAACGAGTCAAAGAATCCATTCCGGCTGAGCTATCATACTCATGTCAGTTTTGGGGAACTCATGTCAGCTCTACATCCTTCGAAACATCGCTCGCTGAAGAGGTTGAAGCTTTTTTCAATGGAGAGCGCCTTCTTTGGTGGTTGGAAGCACTGGCTCTCATGAAAACCCTCGGTGGCTCTGTAGTGACCCTCTCATCCATCGAGAAATGGTTTTTGGTGCGTAACTCAAGCTCATTATTTTCTCAACGAATTCTTACGAGTAGCGGGGTGGTCGTAGGGCCATGCTGAGTTCACGCATGTTAGTCACGCTACCAGGGATACCCTGCGTTTCGTCCGAACTTTTGCGACCACCATCTTACGCAGCACTCCCCATTTATACTTGTCCGCTCTGCCATTCGCTCCAACACAGTCGATAATATTTCGCAAGTTCGCCTCAAAGTTTCCTTGCACCCCTCACATCGTTGCTGGCCATGTCGAGAATTGGCCTCAGATGGAGAAGATACTCCATGCGAATGACGGGGTTCTCTCGGTTGCATTGTCGCCAGACGGAAAACGGATTGCATGTGGTTTAAATGATGGAACGATCCAGGTGTGGGATATCGAGACTGGCGAGGCATTGTGCCCCCCTCTTCAAGGACACACCAGCTATGTTTGGTCTGTTGCATTCTCGCCGGATGGACGTCGCATCGTTTCAGGTTCATGGGACAACACAGTGCGGGTGTGGGATGCGAAGACTGGCGAGGCATTAGGATCCCCTCTCCAAGGCCACACTAGAGAGGTTCTGTCTGTCGCAATCTCACCGGATGGAAAACGCATTGTGTCTGGATCGATCGACGAGACAATTCGGGTGTGGGACATGGAGACTGGCAAGGCATCTGGTTCCCCACTCCAAGGCCACACGGATGGTGTTCGGTCTGTCACAATCTCACGGGATGGGAAATGCATCGTGTCTGGTTCAGTTGATAGCACGATCCGGGTGTGGGATATGGAGACCGGCGAGGCATTGGGCTCCCCTCTCCAAGGCCACATTGGCACTATTCACTCTGTCGCAATCTCGCCTGATGGGAAATGCATCGTGTCTGGGTCATCCGACAAGACGATTCGGCTGTGGGATATGGAGACTGGCGAGGCATTGGGTGCCCCACTCCAAGGCCACACGGATGACGTTATATCAGTTGCAATCACGTCGGATGGAAATCGTATTGTGTCTGGTTCATCTGACCAGACGATTCGGGTGTGGGATGCAAAGAATGGCGAGGCAGTGGGATCCCCTCTCCAAGGCCACACTAACTTGGTTTGGTCTGTCGCAATCTCGCCAGATAGAAGTCGCATAGTCTCGGGTTCACAGGACAACACCATTCGGGTGTGGGATGCTGACACCATTACGGGAAAGGCATCAGTTGCCGCCCTCGAAAACCACACTGACTCCATCAACTCTGTTGCAATCTCGCCGGATGGATGTTCCATTGTGTCTGGCTCGAGCGACACGACGGTTCGGGTGTGGGATATAAAGACTGGCAAGGCATTGATGGCCCCTCTCCAAGGGCACACTGAATCTGTTCTGTCAGTCGCAATCTCGCCGGACGGGAAGATCATTGCATCTGGTTCAGAGGATGAGAGCATCCGCATGTGGAATGCGGAAACTGGGAAGGCATCGGGTGTTCTCCAAGGTCACACTGACAACGTACGGTCTGTCGCAGTTTCACCGGACAGTATTGTGTCTGGTTCAGATGACATGACAATCCGGGTGTGGGATATTGAGACTGGGAAGGCATATCCTCTCAGTGGACACTCCGACTGGGTTCGGTCTGTTGCAATTTCATCGGACGGAAGTCGCATAGTGTCTGGCTCGGATGACAAGACAATCCAGGTGTATATGAGGACTACCAAGGCATCGAGTGCCCATCTCCAATGCCACACTGATTATATCTTATCTGTTGCAATCTCGCCGGATCTACGCATTGTATCTTGCTCAGGAGACAGGACTATCCGTGTGTGGGATATAGGGACTGGCAAGCTATTGGGCGCCCCTCTCCAAGGCCACACTGCCTCTATTAACACTGTTGCGATCTCCTCAGATAGTAATCGCATTGTATCTGGCTCGGATGACGAGACCGTCCGAGTGTGGGATATGAAGACTGGCGAGGCAGTGGGTCCTCCTTTTCGAGGACACACCGGACCCGTTCTGTCTGTTGCAATTTTGCCTGATGGCAAGCGCATCGTGTCTGGGTCGTCCGACAACACCATTCGGGTGTGGGATCTAGAGTTTGTAACCCGGCAGCACCAATCATTTGAAGCACCTGCAATATGTTTTTCATCCGACCCGACTCATGCTCTTTATTCCGCCTCCTCATTTCTCCAAGGTTCTGAAACCTCAGCCTCATCCTGCACGAACGAGGAGGGATGGGTTGTAGGTCCTGAAGGACGGCTGCTCCTCTGGATCCCGCTCACTTTCTACTCAGGCGCTCTGTATGCCCCAGGCAATACACTGGTAATTCCCAACAACACCCCACAGCTGGACTTGAGTCGTGTCGCACACGGCACATCATGGTACAAGTGTCGCAAACAGTAGTAGGCTGTATTGCCTCGCGGTTGTATCTGTCGGTCGGACTTTAGGCACGTACTTATGTTGATCGGCTGAAGATCTATGCACATTTCATACAATACCCATATTCCCTCTTTGCATTTCATTCGTTCCGTTCTGCTATATCTCGCTCTTACAAAAGAGTTGAGGATGAAGATTTCATTTACTACGCATATATACCCTGCTCCCATTGCTACTATACTATATCGCTTCCCCATTTACTTCCTGCAGGATAAAGTGCGCAAGTCAGAACTCAATTGTGAACTTGAAACATCCCTCGACAAGTCATCCTGCCTCATCCAGTATCATTCTCTCCTCAGACTCCATTAGCTCTTGATCTAAACAGATGGCTTGCCGCAAATGACTTCTTCATCACTTGAAGCCCAAGAGCATGGACCGTGATGCTATCCAGCTACCCAAACAATGCTCAACCAATACTGGTCACAGGCAGCTCGTGCGTAAGTAGCCGCCGCAGTCAGCCTCTCGCGAGCATATCAGGCAATACTTCGCTTAGATGCGTATTCATCGGGACAAATGGCAGAAGGATGGGTAGGTGACGGTGACCGGGGGGAGGTGAGATAAAGAGGAAGCTGCGTGTGGAAGCAGGTATTGGAGAGGGATGGTTTCGGGCGTCGACTAGGGCTTAGAGGTTCGTCCCTGTAATACCAGATAGGTTAGGACAGGATATAGAGCTGACCAATCGCCATCGCATATATATTTGAAATAATAAGGCTCTTCGTCATGATGCATGATGCTTTGCGAGGCCTGCTTCGTGCGAAAGATTGATAGTCCGCTGGCTGGACGTTTACGGTCCACGCCCAGTCCGCACGCTTGGCGCCAGCCACTGCACATGCGCCTCGCTCAAACTTACCGTTGGTTCGAACGGAGAGACCTCAAACACCAGAGGTCAAAATCGATAACGCTCGATCGTTTCACTCACTGAATGGTTCACCTCCATGACCGAGCTCTATGATAAGATACTGATGGCTGATTTCCAGTGTCTCCTCGAGTTTACATTGTAATAGAATGAGGCAGCATTTGGCGGTACCAGATGAGGGGATCAAAAATCGCGAGCACAATGTGAGATTGTGTTGAAGATTGGCGAAGCGGCGCACTGATGATGGAGAGGAAGTGAAGGAAGGAGGATCTGACGGAGGGTGTATGAGCAGCCACACAGACTGTAAAGCCGGCGGCATCGAGACTGTACATCTTTCGAGTGCGCAGATCTGCACTCCCTGCTTTCGCTGAGAGCTGCAGGAAGATAAGACCAGCAGACGGCTGCCGATTGTCGGACAGTCTTACTTGGGAAATTTACGGTCTGGCACTAATTAAGCGCCACTAATGCCCAAATGGGGGCACTTACAGTGCAACAAACACTTCCCACACTGCGTCTTGCTTGCAATTTTGAGGCGCACGACGCACCCTGACATTTCAAAATCTATCTACGACAGTCCCCAGTCAATTTCGTGCTGCCGTTCTAGCCTTCCAGATAGGCTCCCCGCCACCATGTTACCTGCTTCTCTTGGGGTCGTTCCACCTCGCGGACCACACCGGTGGCACTGCTCACTTAGGTAAGCTCCCTGGACCGTCCAGCTCAGTCGGAACACTGAACAATCGATCAATTTACATTTCCATAGACCCCAACTGTCTATCACCTCATATCACTTTCAAACAGCCTTTTGGAAACCTTAGGTTTCATCTTCTGTCTGCTACATTTATGGCAAACTCTACCAATGTTGGAAATAAGAAGGCCCTCCTCATTGCAGTCCGATCTGTGAATAAAAAAAGCTTCCCTTCTTCCCTTCATGCACATGAGCACTCCGAATCGCTCAAATGCCTCCTTAACGGCGAGTTGTATCATCATAATCTCCTGGGCCCGGATCATTCTTCTGAATCTGCATCTTCATTACGCCGTTCACAGATAAGTTCAATTATCCCGAAGCAAATGTTGTCTTGATGAAGGATGATGCGGAGCTCCCAGAACATCTCTGGCCATCACGGAACAACATAGTAAGGCACTTAATGACTAAAGCTTGCCAAAGTGACTGACTGAGTTGCTGTTTGGCAGCTCAAGCAAATCACTAAGATGGTTGCAAATGCAACCTCAAATGACCAATTTTTCTTCTATTGTAAGTGAAATATGTCTCATCAGTTTGCATAGAATCAGAAAGACACGTTGGAATGAACAAGATCACGGTTACGGAGGTCAAGTAACTTGTAAACACCGTACGGAAACTGATGGAAAGGACGAAGGTAGACTTGATTGCATATTCGCTCTTCGCATCTGATCACATTTGCCAGTCATATACGCGTACACTGGCAAGTACATAGTTGATAAAGTACGATTCCCTCACGTTGTTTTTTGATTTTTGACTGGTCATGCGTTCACAGAAACTAAGAGAGGTGCTGGTAGACCCTTTACCTCGAGGCAGTAAACTTTTCGTAAGTGAGTGTTCCAAAGCGCCGTACAACACGAGCTCATTTTCTTTTGGGGGACAGGCACTGTTTGACTCTTGCCACTCTGGGACGATTTTAGGTTAGTGCTAGTGATCCTGCTACTTAGCTAATACCCGATCTAATCAGCGTCCAAAAGACCTGGCACACTACAAATGCAATAAGTTATTGTCTGGAGACGTTGTGAGAACTCGACGAAAGTCATTAACGGGACGCTTCTTGTTGGGCAAGTTGAGTTGCTTTGTGTAAGATTCTCATATATTGACATAGGAACAAGATTTCGTGTCAAGGCCAAGGACACTTCGTAAGCACTCCGCGCTTTCTTTCCTTGAAATGTCTGACCCGTTTTGTATGCCCATCAATCAGCAGCCAGCAGCCAACAACCTCTATCCTCTCGGTTCAAGTGTACGGGTGACTGTCAAAAAATGAGAGTAGAAGAGCAGGAAGCAGCTCATGTCGTGCGTATGATTTGGTCCTGGTTGATTTACTTACCAGTAATGTCACTAGGTCTCATTGTCGGCGTGTCGTAGTGATGAATATGTGTACGATGACAATGTGGCTGGTGCCACTATGACTAAGGTGCGACTTCCATATCATTTTCGATCGGTTTTCCTAACATGCTCCTCGCAGTTTTTTATTGAATGCGTATGTAAGTATAATTCGAAATATCATATTCAAACATGAATGCATACATTGGAACACAGCACAAGATCCCAAACCATCACTGTTCACCTTGCTTACACACATCAAGTTAGGCTTCCATTTTTTACCTGGTTCTTCCTGACAAATACACAAGGGATCGCGTGGATAACTTATTGAACGAGTACCGGCGGTCGCAGCTTAGGATAGTAGCCCATGACTTGGATGAGTACATGAGTTGTCAGAAAGCTTGCTGTACCTCAGAAGCGAGAACCGACTGGCAGAATCCAGGGGTAGCTTTTTTGTTACTTTTTTTGTGTCGTGTCTGACTAGCCCAACAACAGTACGCCAGCCATTACCCATTAGTTGGTTCTTCCCTAAAATATCTTACTTCGTACCTATTAACTAACCCCCGGTATGCAGGATATGGATCAGGTTGTTGATACCATCTTCTGAGAATTTCTGATCTCTTGATTTAGTTCTGTATAAGGGGTTACCAACTTATGTTGTATTTGCATTCCCTACTGTTGTCATTATTACTCGAGCTCAGATTCGTTGAAAAAAAAAAGGGAATTCCACGTCGTTTCATCGTTGCAGGATTTCACGTGACCTCGGTAGGGCTTGCCCAGAGCGATGTAAAAGTTGGTGTATGCATGAAGTTTCTCGGGGGTCGCCGTGACTGATCCAACCCTGGATGATGTTCTTTCCTTTCATCCTGGCAGTTGTGACACTCCTGCTTTCTATCCTCTACAAGCCGTCTGAATTTAACACAGATGCGCTATTAGAACAGACTGTGTCGCCTTCACGCGTCCTCCTATTAACCGCTCATCCTGATGACGAATGCTTTTTCTTTGCGCCAACAATTCTGGCGCTTCGGCGAAGTAGCTTAAGTCCTGAAATCTTCTCCTTATGTTTATCCAGCGGAAACGCTGATGGTATCGGGGAACAACGAAAGGGGGAGCTTGTGCGCAGCTTAGACATCCTGGGAGTTGAGAAGGATAACCGTTGGATTATTGAACATCCGTGCGTCATCCTGTTACATAGAGTTCATAAGAGTTTGACAAGTTGCTTTAGACAGTTGCAAGATAACATAACGCAGCAGTGGGACGCAGAGATTATTGCTCAAGTCCTTCGACCATTCGTGATCGAGCACCACATCACTTCTGTCAGAAACCAAAACCACTTTCATTGATGTAGTGTGCTACTAACCGTTATTTTATGGCAGGTCTTGACTTTTGATATCAAGGGTATATCTTTGCATCCCAATCACTTTTCGCTCCCATTGGGTGTATCATACCTCATCAAATCTCTGTCATCTTCCTCACATATATCTGTGCCACGTCTCTTCAGTTTGGTCACAGTGCCGGTCCTTCCAAAATATGCCGGGCTGCTGTCTGCCATTCTTGCTCGCCTTGGCATAGTCTCTCAAGCTTTTTTAGCCTTTGAGCCTACGATGGATCCACTTCCCGTCTTTATTTCAGGGATTTCGGACTACCTCACAACTGCACGGGCGATTTTAGCGCATGACTCACAGATGGTATGGTTTCGCTACTTGTACATGATGTTTTCGAGGTATATGTGGGTCAACGAATGGGTCGAGTTCAAGTCTCAGAATGCGTAGGGCAAGATCTACTTAATACTACCATGCCAGAGTAATCTAGAAGACAAGTAGGCCAGAGTTCAAAATACATCATGCTGGGCTACAAACGTGCTGAAGATATCGCGTTCGAAAATACTTATGTCGGATAGAAAAGCTATCCACAATCCTGCTACTATCGATATCATGATCATCATGGCATAACTCACTATGCTTTCTCAATTTGTTCTTGTTTGTTGCATTTCAGATTTTCGGTTTGCCTTGTTGAGTTGCCAAACGCCTGGGCCGCCAGAGTCGAGTGCACTATGACACGTTTCAGTGCCGCCGTCAGCGACAGTAGCGATGACGAACACGATGTACATATGGTCCAGGACTTCAAGAAGTCCCCGGTGCGGTCGCCACCCAAACTATTGGAAAACCACAATGCCAAAGCTGGTTCAGATGAGGACATAGGAGTTGACCAAGAATCAGACGAAGAAACCTCAGAAGAAGATAGCTCGTCGGACATGCAGGAGGACGACCTAGCCCCCGCTCGCTCAAGACTGACGCGCAATCACGGTTTGACAGCGGATTCCGATGACGAAACTGAGGACGGGTCGGAGAGTACAAGTTCGCGCTCTGTTTCGTCCAGTGAATCCGATGTGGACGTGTCGGCTCAACGCGAAGATGCTTCGGTGATACCATGGGCTAGACAAGTCGGTGTGGATGCACAGAAGATGCACGTCATGCAGACTTCGCTATTTCGAATCCCGGAGGAGGCCGTGGCAATTAAAGCTATGAACCGTGCAACGCGACCTCAATTCAAGTTGCCGCTTACAGTCAGGCGAAAACATAGTCGCGACTCCATCGGAGATGGGCTGCGGATGGACTCACAGGAGGTCTGTCGTGTATCTTGTCTCGGCACAAGGTCTTTAAATTAATTCCATGTTTTCCAGAGGGCATCATTTGCGCATGACATAGAACCACCAGCTTACCGACCGTCTAGAAAATATGCTCGGGTGGAAATTTCGGCCTCTGCTGTGGCAGGCTGTGAAGATGGTCTGGTAGATGCTGGTTTGGCGTTTGGCCGATCCTTCCGCGTAGGCTGGGGACCAGGTGGTACTTTGGTCCACCTTGGGCGGCTCTCTGCTCCGTCGAGTCAAATGTAAGCTTTCGTGCATCTTCTTGCAATAATAATGTTTAGCTGTGGACGGTGTATTATAACAGTGACACTTCTGCGAATTCTTCAGTTATCACGAAGACAATCGTACCGCTCTTCGGACGTTCTCATAAAGAGGCCAACGTTCGGCTTCCACGTCTGCTGCAACACCACTTGAGCAAAACACCAATTGTTAAAGACGAAAGTGGAATCCCATTCGCCGATCCAACGGCCGAACTTGATTTTTCTTCTTTTGTGTCCCTGTATCCTTCCTCCGACCACTCCGATGAACAATCTCTTTTCCGACTTGGTCGCGCGTTATTTGACACCATCGACTTACACCTCGCACCGGAAATGACTGTTGACGTGCGCAATCGGATATCTGCAGTGCGCCGGAAGGCTGCACTGTCAGATTGGCTTGAGGAAGCTGTCAGCTATCTTGTAGATGCTGATCTCAAGAAACATTCCTCTGGCGACTCTGCTGCGTGCATTTACACACTCCTTACAGGCAACCAAATAGAAAAGGCTTGCGAAGCAGCCATGGACAACGGCTACATCAAGCTTGCAACTCTGATATCACAGGCTTCGGGCGACTTCGAGTTCAGGGAGGACTTGATGGAACAAATTCAGCTTTGGCGGGAACAGCGGATAGACGTGCACATCGGGGAGAGCACGCGCAAAATTTACGCCTTACTGGCTGGAATACTAGATGTTGTGGAAGGGTCAAAAGCCAGTAGTCTAGAACATTGTCCGGACGTTGACCCTATCAAGGGTCTGGACTGGAAGCGCACATTCGGTTTACATCTGTGGTTCTCTGAGCCGATGGACGCACCAATATCACAGGTCTTCGAGTCCTACAACCGATCACGACAAGAATCGCCTTCTCGTGTCGCCCCTCCACTCCCATCATACCTCGAGCACTCATCAGAACCTTTGCCATTCAATGTTCCTACCCCATCGCCTTCCGACGCTCTCTTTTCTTTAATTCGCCTACATGCAGACCCTGCATGCTCATTATCACAGGCCCTCTCCCCACTCTCATTCGGGCCTTCACCAGGCGATTACTCACTCTCGTGGCATTTGTATATCATCTTATCACGGTGTATGCGTATCCGTGACTTCGCCGACCGTGCAGATCCGGGAAATCGCAGGGACGCCATGGATGATGATAATGAACAAGATCAACATGAAGGCCATAGTCCAAGTGCTGACCTGCTTGCGAGCAGCTATGCACATCAACTGGAGCAGCTTGGCATGCTCCAGGAGGCTGTTTTTGTACTTTTACACATTGAAGGCTCTGCAGGGTGAGAACACGTTGTCAATCTGTATGTCTTGGCTACTCACGGTGATGGCAGTCGTGAAAAGGCGATAAAAGACCTTCTTCACCGCTCTGCTGACAAATTGGACGAGTGGATGTGTAGCGGCATTCTTGGAAGCCTCAAGATCCCTGTGGCTTGGGTGAATGAAGCAAGGGTCAGCATTTTATTCTTTTCCTCACTCAAGCACTCACCCTTTCGCGTAGGCTGTGTATGCTATTTATGAAGGCAAAGTTTTCGAAGCCTACCAATTGTACTTGAATGCAGGACTGTATCAGCAGGCTCATGACCTTGCTGTTGTTGAGCTTGCACCTGAAGCAGTTATCCGGCAAGATCTTGATCTGCTTGTATCATTATTTGAAAGAATTGCCAATCAGATTGTCGATGGATGGCATACTCGGGGCAAGGTAACGTCATTTCTTTTTCCGCTCGACCCATCTATCTGAAACTTGGAAACTTGTGGCCTGACTAGGTCTATATGGACTATGCTCATGCCATGGCACGCATTCCTGAGCTGCATGCTTCGCTGACAGAGTCAGCAGTGCCAGACACAGTTGAGGAGCAGGAGTTGGATAATTTCACCCGTACTGTGCCCCGCCTTATCAACGTTTTGCCCGATGTGTTGTCCAATCCATCCGACCCACGACACAAAGTCGCACTAGCCGAGATGATTTCTGGCCTAACAGCCGTGCTTGATATAGCGAGGCCCTTGGCACTGGTGTGTCTCTTCTTTTTTTGTTCTGCTGACTAGGAAGCTGAACGTTGATCCTTGTCGCAGTCGCAGTCACAAACAAAGTTGACCGCAATCGACGAGGCAACTAAGCTACGCCACATACAAACAACATTCTTCGAAAAATACATGAGGTCAATTCAGGCCTCGTGATTCCTGTTTTGCCGGAAGACTGCTTCTTCGCAGTTTATCGTTGTATTTAACTGTTGTGAATACCTTTCCTACCCGTATTGTATATATGCATTGATTGAAGTGGGGACCTGCTCGTTCATAATATTCGTGTGATTCTGGTTCAAATCTGTTTGAATTTCGTTCACCGAAAGAGCACGCTCAAAGACCTGTTTTGGGTTGACTTCGGAGTCCGTTTCTCCTGTCAATAATGCTGTCCCTAGCCATAGAGACTGGTGATACGCACCATGAGACGGACTTACGTATCAGGTGAATCAAATACTTAATGTCCCTGAAAAATAGTATCGCCATAAACTCAATCTCTATCCGATCATATGCGAACTGAGCCGAGAACAACTTCCAAAAGCTTCGGAGTCACGACTTGCGCGTACCAGTGGCCACTCTACTCCGGCTAACCTTCTACCAGCCTAGTTTGTGCCGTTACACGCCTATGAATGGCACCAGCCGGATCGCCGCAGTACGCATGACGTGTCAAATTTAATCTTGTTCATACAAGTCTAATTGGCTTATAGTTCCGAAACTTCACAGAGCTTTCAAATGCGGGCTTGGTAATTTAGTCCCTTTGCCTTTGCAATCATACAAAGCAGTGTCGGTAGCCTCGCGGCCTCTGGTACTTGACATGCACGAACCTCTAAAGTGGTGTACTAGTAGTGCCTCCGAGTCTCATAGTAGTAGGGCTCCGCGCGTCACGGTCAATTTGAGTGACCACAAGGCACTTACTCGGATCTTGAAACAAGTCTTAACCAGTGCTAAACACCACAATTGCTTGCTCTAACTGTTTGCTTGTGGTGATGCTATTATCAGACAAAATTGGGCAGCTTACTGAATTTTGAATTTTATATTTGGCCATCTACCCTATTGGTGGGCTAGGTCACGGTCAATAACGCGATGACGGAGAGGTTCGCCGTGCACCGGAAGGAGCTGCGCGGAATGATTACTGCGCTGAACCCCCTTCTGGAGTACCGGGAGGAGTCGTACGATTCTGTTTCATATAGGAGCTGTCACACCTCGGTACTAAATCAATTGCGGGTCCTCCGACCATTGAGCTGCCAGTGGTCACCAGTGCAAGTCCATTCAATAGGAATAAACATTAATTTATGGATGCTCTAAATAATAAATACCAGCCATCTATACGACATCTATGTTTGTCCATGTGCCATGCAGTCCAAAACACCGTTTCAGTCTATGTTCTTCCCGCACTGCAATAGAATTGTGGCCAGCACGCCAAGCTCCAAGAGCCCAAGCTGTACCGCATGGGGCGTCAATTCAAGTGTCACAACGTCGTGTGTCTTCGATACTCGGGCGAGTACGTCATACGAGCCCGGAATAGATAGCTAGTTGGCAGCATAGCACCCGGATCAGCTATGGTTGCGCGGTGGATAATATCTAACGTACCTGCAGAAATCTGTCATGTGGTCTCCAGGAGTAGCCAACGCCGTTGTGGACCATGAATCGATGACTACCAGATTTTACATAAATGAGGAACCTCTGCATTCAAAATTAAATTAAATTAAACGCACCTCCTGTCCGTCGAGAGTCTAAGCCAGTGGCCCATGGGCTGTTTTGCGACCAGAGAACGCACCTCGACTGTGGGGTGGTCCCGCCACTCCAGCAGCGCGATATTCGAGCCCTGTGCATCCTTCAGCACGGTGTGGCCCCCGTTCGTCACGACACGGAAATACGTCTCGTTGCGCGGTCCGACCACCATGCAGTTCAAGATAGTAGGGCTCAATGACGTGAACTTGAGTGTGATCGCACCCGGAAGTGTTGAGGGTACAGAGGGGTAGGGGAGGGCGCCGAAGATGGACGGCGGGGGGACGCTGGAATCCCAGGTCGACTGACCGTTTCCTGCGTTCCATGCATCTTGCGCCGTGAATGGGTTGCTTCCGTACATGGCTGCGGATGTGAACAGGGAAACGGTTGAGTGAATGAAGAACTTATGTGTTGACAGTTTGAAGCAGCTCCGCTCTTCATATACGATCCAACGCATAAATGCGATGCATGAGAGGGGCATGACTGCTCACTGCAATGTAATTCGCATTACACAACTGAACGCACTGGTGGACCAGCAACAGAAAGGTTGTCACATGGAAAATAATGCCAAGGTAGAAGTGTGTCAGCATACTATGCAAATCAGGGAGAGAAAATTCCGCGGCCTGCCTGGCGTGACCATAAGTCAGTTATGGTACACCGCGGTGACATCTGACATGGCTACGAAGGATGTGCTTGTGCAGAGGTGCCGAGCATTGAGGCGCTATATGCAGTACATACTGTCATCATTGGTCGGGAGTTGCATGTGATATGCAGTGCTGGACGTAGTAAGGTCAAGGCACGCCGACTCACCTAGGCGCGCACACCGTAGTTAACGGACAATAGATTATTGCGACTCAGAGTCGGCTGCCCTGTAACAAGTGTTTTAAATACCCGCGTGTAGTTGGAAGTTTGAGAAATAGCATCCGTACCTCGTCGGGAAGGGCATCAAAACATTATCAATATTAAGACCACAACATTCCCAAACACGTCTCATCCAGAAACGTTTCAAGTTGGTAGTTGAACGTTGAACGTTGAACGTTGACTCGGAACGTTCAGCGCTACTCCCGTCCATAGTGACGATGTCCTACTAACCATTCGCAATCAGAGTTTGAAGGAAGTCGTTAATAATGACATTCCTCACTGACCACTGTTGGTACCAAGCCGTTGCAAGACAACAATTTAATTTTAAAGTTGGACTTATTAATGGCCAGTGCAGCTCAACAAATTGCCAAGCTGAGCACCACGCCACGAGTCTCACGACAATGACGGCCCTTATGATAACTGGTGAAAATAGCTTGCATGCAGTAAACCGCAGTAAACTCGAGGGTGGAAGAACAACTTGACATGAACATGCGAGCAGTATTAGACTGAGACGGATTCCTGGACGATTCATCGTTCATTTGATACAAACAAGCGAAAGGGGGGATACTAAAAACATAGACATGCAGTGATGTACAACGGATGTTGATGCACTTTCATACAGCCGACCAATACAACTCATGTGTACCGCTTAGAGAAGTAAATGGACACCGTACTACGTGGCATACCTGCAATAAATAGATGAGATGAGATCATACTGAATATTATTGATACATACTTCCTTGTCCACTCCCGAGCCGTTGCTTCGTAGCGGGTACGATCAGTCTTATACAGATGGGCGATATCGTGCACCAAAGGATCATCGGGATTGGGATCCGTCAACATTGAACAAATCGAAAGTAACACTGCATGAAACACGATATAGGCCACAATAATGAGAATATAGCATACTTGCATACCTTTTGATATAGTCAACGCTGGCGACCACTGATCCCTCAAAATATCCAGACAAATGGATCCATTGGCATTGATGTTAGGGTGATAGATCTTCGTCCTAAAGCTGACTTGGGTGGCTTGAAGGGGTAATCGGTTGGGAACGTGATTGTTAGGAAGAAGACCCCGCCCGAGTACGGTGAGTCGGTCTATTACAAATGCCACGAGCGCTAGATCAGTAATAGAACCGAGATTAAGAGTAAGATGTCGTACAGGGCCCATGATTTGCTTGCCATGAGAAACATGTTGTCGCCTACAGGACCTGCGCTGCAGGATGAGGGTGGGTCACGTCCGAGGTCAATCAATTCCTGTGCGCCACATGTCAGAATTGAGCGCGAGCATCGCCACAGGAACCAAGTAGCAACACACGGACCT
Organism: Suillus variegatus; assembly: GCA_016647645.1. NCBI lineage: Eukaryota > Fungi > Basidiomycota > Agaricomycetes > Boletales > Suillaceae > Suillus > Suillus variegatus. The sequence continues at coordinate 21,210 of JABBWF010000511.1, forward strand.
TGTTGATGCGCTTCAAGGCCATGGCAGCGAGTTGTTATACAAGATTCGAAACTGCAGCAACAAGCCAGAACGAATCGCCGAGAGATCGACCAGAATCGCACCATAGAGGATATGATTATAGCATGGGTATAGACGCGGGATGATGGCAACGATATCAAGACAATGAGTATGAACAAGGCATGAATAGTGAGAACAATGA
>JABBWF010000512.1:0-21402 GCA_016647645.1 Suillus variegatus
GAGGAAGTAGTAGAAGTCGGGGAAGTAGTACTAGTTCAGTTCAACGGTGTGATTAGAAATTGTAATGGCGATGGCTATCTCGGAGGGGACAACATACGACGCTAATTGAGGAGTCAATTTCTAAAATATAACTTCGTTTGAAATCAAAGGGATTTAAGTGGTGATGACCAGTGGTGTTGAAACGATCGAGCAACAAAGATATCACAGGATGCTTGTGCACTAGAATGGACGATTGATTGCGATTATATTCGAAGTCGATAGATGGCTCGTGGTTAAACTTTACAGTCAAGTTCAAAAGATAAGCGGGCGCTTGTCTCGCTGCCTGCAAGGTCCGAGGGCATGAGGCTCGGGCGGCAAGTTGCACAGGAAGTTTAGGGTAAGTACTAACAATACTACGCCGGACGGTACGTAAGTTAGTACGTACCGTCGACCCATGTTGCGCGCTTAATTACTAATATTAAGTCGTCCGTGCCACGTGGCGGGTTGGCCCGGTGGTCCACTTGCTTATTAGGTAAGTTCCGACTGGACTTTGATGCGGTCTGCTTTCCAACGCCGATATCATGGCGATCTCCGTACTGCGCCAGACTCTTTCTTGTCTCCCAGTTTTAATTCGCGACCTTTTTAGTTGTCTCGATTTCAGTCCCTCATAATATGTCCTGGCAAGGTAAGTCTGAGCTGCATCGCCAGACAAGCTCTTGATCTCATGCATCCACAGCATACGTAGACAACAACCTCGTCGGCACCAAGAAAGTAACTCAGGCCGCGATCTTGGGAAAAGCTGGAGGTGTATGGGCTAAATCCTCAGAAATCACGGTAAGTTATATTGAAAGTAGTCATGTCTGTGCAGCTCTGATGCGATCTTGCACAGATCTCCCCAGAAGAGCAGAAGGCGATCACTGCTGCATTCACGAACAAAGCTGCAGTTCAGGCCTCTGGCTTCCGTATCGCTAATCAGAAATACTTCTTCTTATCGTCGGATACATACGGAGATGATCCAGATCTTATTGTGGTTCAGGGCAAGAAACAGGTGGGTCTCCACGATATGTTTCTATGATGCATGCTCACAGCCACCAGACCGATGGTGCTGTACTAGCGCAAACGAAACAAGCTATCCTCGTCGTTACATACATTTATCCTCAGACAGCTCAAGACGCAGGCCTGTTAGTCACCAATCTTGGAGCATACCTCGCTAGCCAGCGTTACTAGGGTCCGAGACGATCGCAGAGGATAAAGAAGACCAAAGGTGTGCTATCATGTAATCGTACAGTTTATAGACCCAATGCACTTTATTGGAGTCATTCCAAAGTTCAATACATTGGGCGATCGTCACATCTACTTGTTATCAGGTCCGATCGTGTTGAGCAAGAGCGATCGGTGTCGTGTGTAGTCTGTGGCCGGTTAATGGATGCGCAATCTTGGAATGTTTGCAGTTGACATTGTCTTCCCCCCTTCACAGATCCTGGTTGCATTTGCTGCATCCAGGTCCTCGTCGGCATCCCACAGTACTCCTTATTTGGTGCAGAAGTGCCCCAATGATGCGCCATGCTAGAATTAGCCTCCGGACCGTACGATGTGTGTACCACAACGCACGAGTATGTACTGCCAAGTCCTTATAGATTCTGAGCGACAACAGCCATTTATATAGGTCACTGAAAATTCTTTGCTCCCTGATAACGACCTCGTCTGCAGCGGATTGGGATAAGAATGTCTGAATCATCCTCTAGAACGTCGAGAGGAAGTACGCGCCCAACCCACCTGTGTGGCACCCATCCGCCGTGAACTCGGCGTACTTCTCTCCCGACGGAAGGGGATTCGCCAGCTAGTCAGATGCTGAAATAGTTGTTTTATAGGACGCAGATACTTGCGTTGTCCTCACCATACCTCCTCATATCGGTTATGTGTGCATTGTCGCATTCAGCCCAAATAGTTTCAAATTAGCCACTGGATCAGGCGCCAACATCATCTGGGACCGGGCATATCTTGCACATCCACCAGCAAATATTTGAGCACTTGGTTTTATGCAAGTACCTGTCCCTGTTGGACTTACGCAAGTTTGATTGACAGACGCGCAGACTCAAACACAGAATCGATCATACACCTGGGATTTACATTTGCCTTATATCTTTGTGAGCGCTACTTGTATCCTATTCGACATTTCTCATAAACTTGTTCTGCATACAGGCCCTATTTCACATAGCCGTCGCACTGCATACGATGCGCTACGAGTCAACACGATGGGATTTGATGTGAAAAAGTGTTACCGACCATTTGGGAGTCTCTGCCTACAACAAGACTTAAGGGTGCGTGGCCTCAAGCTTGGAGGATATAGTTTCGTCGGCCTGTATGCATTATATGGTAAGTTTGAAACGTTCGGCGCGAAGCAAGGCTTACCTCTCTCTTGACCTTGTCCTGCATATATCACACGGTGAGTGGGACACACTTGGTGCCAAACAAAACAGGGCTTACGGGCACTGCCGCGTTGACAATGGCCGTCAGGCCAAGGAGCACAACAAAAACAGGAGAGAGGCGAATAAACACGACGATGAGTTGATTTCGCTTAGCTTGGGGAGGTTGATGGCAACTGAATTGTTGATACTGTCTTTTTATACTCCACAGAAGCGGCCAGGGTCAAACCGTGTTTTGGACATGCTGGCACAATCGGGACGAAACTATTCAGCGGTCAGCTGAGGGAGCTAGCTGTCAATGCGTACGTGACCCGGGTCAATGGGATCTCATGCTATTCAGTAGTGAATTGGTGCAAGGTTCGTGATGGGATTGCGGCAGTCCATACCGAGTGAGTAGAGGGCATCGTGGCAAACGAGGACTCCTGCCACGACCCACTTTCTGGCCAACCTTGATAACAAAACTCGTCGACAACCGCCGTTCCCTCACGCATCCTAGCGATAAACAAAAAGCGGAGAACACGGTATATTCACGGCTATCTTCGTATCGATAATCACGAATTGAAATGTTCATTTGGCCGTTTTTATTTGTTATCGGAATTTTTTGGGTCGTAGGTGCCCCGTTATCCCTGCAGAATCGCAAGTATTTCAGCTCCAAATTTTGGCAAGAACAACCTCATGAAGCCTGGCTCGTGCCGGCACCTCCGTTCTCGACCGAGCCTCGTGATGTAGGTGACCTTCTTGCAGGTCTAGAGTGTGTCTCGCCTGATGCCATCAACGAAGTTGAAGTGCTGGTGGGAATTTGACGAGTTGGATCGAGTCGAACAACCTGAAGGAATAATACCACTGGTATTATAGATGAAGTTGAGGTAGATAATTACAATGGTGGAGGATGATCGATGATCGATGAGATGAGGCAACATTGACTCGGATGTCATTGTTAGGAGTATTGTACACATAGTCTACATACAGCCTACTCCGGCAAAACTGAACTCAAGTAGTAGTTTTGCCCCCAACTGGGCACGCAAATGGATTGCAAATACGCAGTACAGCATGATCATGATGAGCTAGACACAATATTAATTGACACCGAGCTGGCGCCAGCTATTCATGCTTATAGTATATGTTAAAACATGCCAGAATGTCTGGGACCTCGGAATTTGCCCCACTACTAGGTACATCCAGCACACCATCTCACTTTAGGGATGTTGGTTTTTATGTTCTATCGAATTCAAACTATATGTTATCGGGTCTAATTTAAATCTCCGCAAGCCTACCCTCCCTTCCGAGTCGCGTGAGTTTGCCGATCCGAGTTGACAAAACTAGGCAGTTTTGCCAACAAACACTAGCTAGCTGAATATAATGAGCCAGCAGCTATTTATGCTTGTATATATGTGATACGTGGATTTTGTTACCCAGGCTGGCCAGAAATTCAGAAAGTGGTCATCGCAGCAGTCGAGTCCTTGTTTGCCATGAGACCCTCTACTCACTCAGTATGGACTGCCGCAGTCACATCACAAACCTTGCACCAATTTACTAGATCCCATCGACTCAGGCTATGTGTGCATTGACAACTAGCTCCCTTGGCCGACCACCGCATGGTTTCATCTCGATTGTGCCAGCATGTCCAAGACGCGGCTTGACACCCTCTTCTGTGGAGTGTAAAACAGACAGCATCAATAATCAAGTTGCCAACAATCTCCCTAAACGAAATCAGCTCATCATGTTCATCCGCCTCTCTGCTGCTTTCGTTATACTCCTCGGCCTGATGGCCCTTGTCAGCGCAGAGCCAGTAAGCCCTGTTTTTTTGGCACCGAATGTGCTGCGCTCACCATGTGATCTATGCAGCTCACGCTGGCGTTTCGTTCGAGTGGGGAGCAATCAACTTGTTTGGTAAAACTGCGACTAAGTGAGTGTATAGATAAGGCTAAGGGAAAGTGATTCTGTTGAGGTTTTTGGGCGAAGGCGTGCAGCGCCTCCCGGCCACAAAGAGGGCTTTGTCCTAGGAGTAGCTGCGAGGGTGGGCGGGTCACCTCGCTGCGACTGGTTAGTAATTGTCCTTTCACGGCCCCATACGGTTTGGGTCGATGTTCTGGGCGCACGAGGCGGTGAGTCATGCAAATGCACGATGAGAGGGAGAGGAGGGTGGAGAAAAATAAAAGCTGTGTCGATGAAGTGCATGGAGTGAATGGTTCATCAAGGTAGAGAAGCAAGAGGCATGAACATTATGCTTGTTGTTTGCACAAAGACCAGGCAGACTATTTGAGCCATTGTGTTTATCCATGCAAGTACTTGTCCCTGTTGGATTGGAGCTTCACTCAAGTTCGATGGATGCGCAGACTGAGACATACACTATTCAATGATACGCCTAATATCTAAACATGCCTTCTCTTTGATATTTTCTCATAAACTTGTTCTGCATACAAGCCCAATGTTACATAGCAGTTGCCCTGTGTACAATGCACCGCGAGTCAACACGATGAGATTTTATGTGAAACAAATGTTACTAACCATCGGGGAGTCCCTGCATACAAAAAGGCTTAAGGGCTTACTACTTCACGTGGTATTCTCCATGTTACAATAGGTTCTGCGACCTGCATGCATTACATAGTAAGTTTGAGACGTTCGGTGCGAAACAAGGCTCACCTCCTCCTCTCTCTTGACCTTGTCCTGCATACATTACACGGTGAGTGCGGCACATTCAGTGCCAAACAAAACAAGGCTTACGGGTACTGCGCTGACAAGGGCCATCAGGCCGAGAAGCATAACAAAAACAGTAGAGAGGCGGATAAACATGATGGTGAGTTGATTTCGCTTAGTTTTGGGAGGTTGCTGGCGACTTGATGGTTGATACTGTCTTTTTATACTCCACAGAAGAGCAGCCAGGGCGTCAAGCCGTGTCTTCAATAGACATGCTGGCGCAATCGACTCGACGCAACCGTGCGGCGGTCTGCCAATGGAGCTAGTTGCCAATACATACGTGACCCGAGTCGATTGGATCCAGTAAATTAGCCCAGGCGGCAGTCCATACTGAGTGAGTAGAGGCCCATCGTGGCAAGCGAGGACTCCTGCCACGACCCACTTTCTGGCCAACATTGGTAACAAAACTGGTCAACAAGTTATAACCGCTGTTCCCTCACGCATCTTAGCGATAAACAACGAACAGAGAACACGGTATATTCACAGCTATCTTCATATTGAGAGATCAGAATTTGAAAATTTCAGCTGGCCGCTTTCATTTGTTATTGGAATTCTTTTGAGTCGTAGGTGCCCTGTTATCCTTCCGGAATTTGAAGTATTTCAATGCATCCAAGTCAGCTTAGTGACACTAGAACTAGGTGATTCGCGAGCGAAGTTTAATGACAAAGCTGCCTACCTACTGCTCATCACACCATGTGTGATACGTGGAGACGATGCTGGCGCGCATGGGTTGGACTCGGAGGACCTCGGAATTTCGCCCAGTTTAGATCCGAGTCTCGTTTAGGATATGTTTGGCGACGGTGCTCGGATCCCAAGTGAAGTCGAACTTTTGGAATTGAGCAACCTTTACAAGGTAATACCTACAGTAACGAGTTATCTTTGTTTGCCAATTCCCTCGACGTACCCCTGGAAAAGCGTACGGAAGTGCAGCGAAGGACCCTACGAAGTACTGCCACGAAGCGCTATTCGAGCTCATCGGCAGGGAGTGCAGGACGAGGTTGGCTGGGCGAGAATTACAGCGCTAATGGAGCGTCACACTCTTGTACGTGAGGTTCGTCCGTTTCTTCAATGCTTGTTTCCCGCACGGATTTTGCCTCAACCTCACGTACTGGGTACTGAGTCCCAGTGAAAACCCACTGTTCTGAGAATGGCTGAGGTTGTGCCAGGTTGTGCGTGAATTTGAGAAGCCTTTGAGATTGTGTGAGATTGGCTGGCGAAGTTGATGCTAATAATAGCACTGGCCTGAAATTGTGTGAGGTTGTGTCGTCACTGCACATCACATGTTGCATGCAACAAATTGCTTACATTTTACAGTACTTGCCACGATGTTGACGGTGAAGCTTACCCAAGTCCCGGGCCCGCGGATTTAGGACTCGGATTCAAAAATGCTAAGTTCCCCAACCACTTTTTACCCCAACCAACATCTTTCCCTTCAACCCATTCCAAGTGTCCACCCCAACCAACCACCCAAACCACCTCTGTCGTCGTCGTCGGATATGATGATCACAAAGATCTCGACACTGGACGGAAAGACTTCAAACACTCTCTCTGTACCGGAATCAGAGGCACTGGTACGTGAATGTATCATTGTATGCGCATATATTCTTATGAATTCAGTTACTAGTAGGTCTTTTCGTGCTTGCCGTTTTCACTCATCAGAAACTCCCAGAATGAGACGAGAACACACCACTCAAGTCCACATATTGTTGGCAGTCATGGTGGAGAAAAAGGTGTGTACAATTACGGTATGACAAGCACTCTCCTCCTGATGTCTTGCGACCTCGTTATCTCACAATGTTCCCTTAGTAGGGGTCATTTTTGCGCTCTTTGGGCCACTGCAAATATGCCACATACGGCGACATGCTAAAGGTACGTTATACGACTGACTACATGCGCATATAACCACACTGATTCAATCAAGATTTGATAGGTTTTTCTTTAGCGAAGGCAGGCGAGTGAGCGGAGAGAGAGAGAGCTAGAAACACAAGGTACGATCTCAGCTTCTATTCAAGAACTCATATTAACGTGCCAGTGCGTCACTGCCCATTGGCCACATTTGGCTTGCGCTCGGACTACTATCTCCCCCTCATACCTACTCGGATCATTTGGCCTCACCTCCTCGTTGGATCGTTCGGAGCTCAACACTTTCTGCTTTGCATATCTCAGCGCTTCTCGTGATGGAAGTTGGCGGTACGTGGTGGTTTGCACTCTGTATATACTCACTGATTCCTACTTCGGTCATGCCAAAATCATGAGCGCTTTAGCAGATGAACAGGATGCCAACGAGTGGATGCAGGAACAGATGGTTGTGGGACGCGAGGGGATGTGACAAGTATTAAATTTTATTGTAGCATACCTGTACTGTATCTATTGCAGACTATTAATATACCAGCTGATCAGATGCAATCGGGGGTGTATGCATGCATGAACAGCAAACGCTAGCAAACATTCGCATCCACACAATCTGGCACAATCACACACATTTGCACATGTGCTATTAGTCTCATTTTTCTGTTGAGATTGTGTCGCACAGTTTAGACAATCTCACGCAACCTCAGCCATTCTCAGAACAGTGGGTTTTCACTGGGACTGAGTACTCAGCGCTCAGCATTTGCCATTGCAGAATATTTCGATCCTAGGATATCCGCGCCTGGTATGAAATCAGCGTGCCGCCATAAATACAAACAAATAAACCTGCGTGGGTCCGCAGCGATTACAAATGAACAAAATTTTCAACGACTCCGAATACTCTTTTTCACACCTCCCTTCGAAGGTACTTGATGCTTGTGCCAATAATTTTATCTTTGTGAGTTATATTAATTGTTTTAATACTCATTTCTCAGCCAAGTGTGTTACCGCAGGGCTCATCGACGAGTAATGACAACTTAGTAAGGTGTTTACGATATGACCTTCCGACACTCTCGACTATCCAAGATAGGTTTTAAGACCCGCCTTGAATTTTGCCGCGAACCTGAGCCAATCCGGTGGACAAGCCTGGACTCTGCCTAACCATCATGCGTTTTGGTTTGTGACCAAATTGCCGCTCTCAGAAAGTTTGAAGCTGATTTCTATGACCACAGTTTTAAAGTGTCGTAAATACGTCGTCGTCGGAGTGCTCTAAGGTCTTGAGGCAGCACAGTTGCATCATAGTTATCGTTGTCACCGAGGTTCGATCGCCGTTCTCCTAAGCAGTTAACCCGCACTCACACTGGATCTGACCCTCACAAACTGTGCACCGAGTCTATTGGCTCTGCACACCCAAAATCATCAATATCGTCCTACCCTTATAATCCAGATTTTTTTCCGCACTTGTTCGCCCCGTCATGCCGTAAATCGTGAATGGGGAAATTTTGCTCGATAATATGACGATCCTCTTTCTGTCATGCAACTCAGCTTCGGTTGCAGTCCCATCTTCTAATGACCAGTGCAGCAGATACCTTCTGCAATACCGCTCTTTCTACCCTGTGACGGTTCGTTTTGCCGTCATAGGCGCTACTCCGCACCCTACTGGTCAGATGAGGAAAAATGCTACCTTTGCTGCGGCATCCTCTAGCTGGGGCAGCCATCGAGTTTATACACATGATGCATTTCATCTACCTATCAAAGCTAGTCTCCCTTAGGCAGACTAATAGAAGAAAGACGCTCCTCATTAAAGCACTCGAACCTTTGCTCCATGCGCATGCACACTTCAGATACCATCCACCCAACTTTGTGTGTCATGATGATAATATACCGCAAAGGTCTTCCTTAGCGTGGGATACATGATCATACATGGCACATAAGAAACTTGCGCAAAACTCACTTGGTGTCCTACAGTATTAAGAACCGGCGAATTTGGGCTGCGAAGGTTGGGAGCATCTCCCCTGAAATATCTTGCTCCACTACCTGATTCGGAAGGGAAACACCAGGAGATGGGAATTCTGCACCCAAGTCAAAATGACGGGCCATCGAACTGGCTCGGTGTACATTGAACATTTATTATACTGGTGTACGACGATCGATGAATAAAAGGTGGGGTTTCTGGAGTGTCGTCGGACTCGCACGTGCGTATCCATCCCGTGCCTGCCTTAGCTTTGTACTCATCACGAGTCAGCCCGCTGCAGTTGCAATCTCGTCTTTTGTAGCACCGAGTTGGAAGTTCCACTCATCTCCTTCACTGTCACTGCGATCTTCACGTCCCTTGTGTAAATTTGCATTGGATCTCACAATACATAACATGGCATACGACGACAATGTCGAGCGCTGTCGAGCGACTTTACAGGAATGTCTTCCAGGTCATTCACATCGAGCCACAGCTCTCAATGACCTTGCCAATAGCCTTCATGCCAGATTTGAGCAGCAGAGCGTCCTCTCGGACCTCGATGAGGATATTGAGCTCCATTGTGCTGCGCTCGAGCTCCGCCCTCCTTGCCATCTTGATCGACTCATGTCTCTTGACAATCTCGCTGTCACTCTTCGAGTCAGATTCGAGCAGCAGATTGTCCTCTCTGACCTCAATGAGGCTATCGAGTTCTGTTGGGTTGCGCTGGAGCTCCGTTCCCCTGCACATCCTGATCGACACATGTCTATCAAGAATTTCGCTATCAGCCTTCGAGACAAACCCGAGAATCAGGGCAACCTCTCTTATCTTGATAAGGCCACTGAGCTTCAGTCAACTAACCACAAAATCAACAACAAATCCCCCCAAGTGCGTATATCCTATACGCCGGAAAGGACAATTCTCAGGCTAAAGTGATGCTCAAGGGCCATGAAGAACGGGTGAATTGCATAGCCTTCATCCATGGTACACGTCTCCTCATCACTTGTTCTGGCGACAGGAGTCTTCGTAAGTGGAATTTTGGCATGGAGAACAAAATTGGGAGCCCTTGTTGAGCCACGATATCCGAGTCTTGAGGGTTGCAGCGTCACGCGATGGGCGTTCGATTTCGAGTGGAGCGTTGAATGGGGGCATCCTGGTCTGTGAAGTTGCCACAAGGAAGAGCGAGCCTGTCCTGTTCAAGGGACATGAAAGCGATGCCCGGAGCGTAATCATTTCACCGGACAGTGGGACCGTCATACGACCAAATGGCATGTGTCTGGCAGATGAGGACGGGCAATATAGTCATCGGACCACTGCGAATGGGCACCTTAGCCAATTCGGTGTCGTACTCTTCGGACGGAACGAAACTAGCAGGGGGACGGATGAATGACAAGCAGATCCTGCTGCATCCCGCCCTTAGCTGCTTGGCCATCCTTGTCCGGTAGTCCATCCTTCTCTCATGTAAGCGGGGACTGCTTTTCCGCCGTCCCATCCGTTTCAAGACTACTTTTTTGATCTCTTTCCGTTACACCGCAAGCTATTATCTAACATATATAAGCAGAATGGCTGCTGGCTCGGTGTCGATTGTGTCCGCCCCGTCATGCTGCGCTGGGTATTTGCAATCCATTTAGGCGCCCTTCTTTTCACCTGCAAGTTACTCTTCCACTTTCACAGCACTGTCAGCCGTACATGGATACAGTACCTCCATGAGAGCAAAACGTTATTGGAAATACAATGATAACATTGCTCTGGCTGATGGTGACTCGGACTCAGCCGTTGTCGTTTTTACCTTTGGGGCTAATACAGCTTTCGTCTAGGATCGCACCAATTGACGCACTTGAAAAAACACCAGAAAGCTTACTGCGCCCGAGATTTCTCTCCATCGACTAGATCAGCTACAATATTGCTCGAAGCCATAACATCAGCATCCTATGTAGTACATAAATTCTAACATTTATATTGCTCCAGTGGTATGAAATTTTGTCCAAAATCAACGGTACTGATTGGCTCTGAACTAGGTACTATCGGCACAACCACTGGTTCGGACACTTCGCAATATCTCACTCAACTCTACTTCAAATCATATTCTGCCGCCATTTTATGACTTTTGTAAGCCTCGAGCTCAAGTGACTTTTCAATTTCATGACAATATTATGGTATGTCAATTGCAAACAATGGCAAGCGAATTGCAAAAATGACGAAATATGTACCAGTACTATTCCGTTGAAATTCACGTATCTGTACAACTATTACATTAGTATTGCAGTTATATTGCAACCGTGTTATAACATGGGTTGACAAAGGGCAACCGCTCGTCGGCGATTGTGACGATTGTGAGTGGTCTCATCAGTTGCAACACAACTATGGGCGCTTGGCAAAATCGGGAGTTTTTCCTGATGGCTTGGCCACATATCAGTGTACACTTGTAATACACTTACTCTGTTGCATTGTGTGACCGTCCGAACGAGTGGTTGTCCGAAGTTGTGGTAGTATGGTGGGCCAAATGGACAATAATTGAATCACGTGCACGCGCAGTTTTCACGCGCACGCAAGCAGGAAAAGATCGCATGAAGGTAACATTGTATAAATTTTGACAGAGTCAAAGATAGCTAGCTATTAGTTGTATATATACGAGTCCAAGTGAAATTGATTGATGAGAATGTAGTCAGCGGAAGCGATGGTATGGATGAGTTACTGCCCCTAAAGGGAAAAGGTTTCGCACCAGTTAATGATTTTGCATGTTCAAGCAACTGACGATTTTTTCAAGACTTACCCTCAGATTCCAATATCAAAAAACGAACATGGTCTGGCGCCAAGCTGTTTAGCACTTTCAAATCGGACTCCGACTTGGATTCTGATGTCGTACTGGTGGAAGACCCTAGTAATTGTGAACTCGACAGGACTAGGACAAAGCGGCCACAGAGAAAGCGTCAGCAAGGTATATCACAACTCAGCCATATTATTGTTTTGCGTTTCACACCAATTTCATTGAAGTTGCAGCTGCCGGGAGTGGAACAAAGTTCGAGTTAGATTTAGGTCATAGCAAAGAGGGTGTAGAATGTAGGTCGTCAATTGTGTCGCAACATTGGTGGCAAGCTAACGCAAACACCAACAGCGGTCACAGTTGGATTCGACGTTCCCGCACTAACACCATCCCTGAAGAACTCAAGCAACGATGAGCAGAATGGACAGGATGGCACCCACTCTGCTGAAGAACCAGCTTCGAACACACCGCTACTGACAGAAGAAGCAAGCGCCAGTGTCATGCTGGGTGAACATGACTACGAACCATACAATGTTAGCAACTTCAGTGCTCCCACTGAATTGCTACCCTCTGCATCCACTCCAGCCGCCGCTGCCGCTACTACTTCCTCGACTATCAATCATGCTTCCACCTCAATTTCTCATGCCACACACAAGGATCATGGTTCCGGCCTTCCATGAGGTCTGCCGCAGGCATTTCGCAGCGCCCTGCGATTCTCGTCGTCCCGTTTAGGATTTAACATGCTCGTCAAACAAAAGCACAACCCTTGGGACAGGAAATAGATCAATGGTCAATTTTCATTCATTTTTACAATAACCTCGTAATCAATTTCACCTGGACTCGTATACATACAACTAATAGCTAGCTAGCTATCTTTGACTCTGTCAAAATTTATACAATGTTACCTTCATGCGATCTTTTCCTGCTTGCGTGCGCGCGATTTTTGTGCGTGCGCGTGAAAACTGCGCGTGCACGTGATTTAATTATTGTCCATTTGGCCCACCATAGTGGTAGCTGATAGTATCGCACCCACCTCCTTTGTGGCTCGTTCGTACTTGTTCGGTCGCACATATTCATTTGCGCATATCTGCGTTTGGCCATACTATCTGTTGTCACACAATTCGTCTGCATTCATTTATCTATCCGCACATATCCTTACCCATTCACACTTCCCTTTGTACCGGTTCGAAGTGCTACTATACCGTCTATGGTGTTTCCGTTATACCGCTATAGCTGGCACTCACTGAGATATAAAAGCATGTCCTTACTTTCAGTATCTACAGTGAACAGCCCATCTCTCTTGGTCCATCAATCCCTGTCGAACTCATTTAGCAGCATTACAGATCCAAGACCGAGTCCCTTTCTCGTTCCTAGTCCGAACCTCAGGCTCTCCACTCGTAAGAGCACTTATGTCTGACCCTAACGTATGGCTAATCACAGGTGAGTATTCTCATTTCATATGGTGCGTATCAAATACAGAGATAGCAGTAGCTTACGCCAATCATCCAGGTACATCATCAGGCTTTGGTCGCCGTTTAGTATCAATCGTTCTAGAACGCGGTGATCGTGTGGTCGCGGCGGCCCGATCTCTCCAGAAAATCCAAGATTTTCCCCAATCTCCAAACCTACACCTCCTAGAGCTCGATGTGACTTCCGGAACGACTGTCATCAAGGAACGCGTAGATGAGGCAGCTAAGGTATGGGGCAGGATTGACGTGTTGGTGAACAATGCGGGTATTGTGCTGCTGGGAATCCTTGAGGAATGCGGGTAGGACACCGACATGCATGTTCTTTTCTCGTGCCTAATGTATGCGATCGGTTTCAGGGTGGACTTCCTGACAAGACAATTCCGCCCTAATGTCTGCGGTGTGCTGGACGTCACGAATGCAGCATTACCATATATGCGTGAAAGTAAGTTTCCACGGGTTTGCATGCAACGCACGCTTTGAGCTCTGCAGGGAAGAGTGGTACAGTAGTTATCATAGGAAGTCGCAGCGCCTGGAAGCCAGAGATCAAGGTGAGTAGCATCATCTATGGTTGAGAGTGGTTGAACAACGTCTGTTTCAGGGACTTGGTGAGTTGCATCTTTTAAGATGTTCCGTGGGTGACCAATGCCACGACTGGCAGGCGCTTATGCCTCATCAAAGGCAGCCGTGCAGGGTAAGTTGCGTTAAATCAATACACGTCACATCATCTGAAGAATCTTGTAGCAATGAGTGAAACACTCGCCGTAGAACTCGCACAGTTCAACATACGCGTCCTGATCGTCGAGCCTGGCGCCTTCCGCACGGAAAACATATACAGTAATAAAGTTGACACGTGGACGAATCCCATACCTGATTATGATGAAACGCGAGCGGAGACACAGGTGAGGTATAAGGCTATCCCTGGCAGGCAACCAGGAGACCCCATGAAGGCGATGAAATTCGTCGCAGACGTCGTAAGAGGAGAAGGCGTTGCAGCTGGGAGGGAGTGGCCGTTGTATCTGGTCTTGGGAGAAGATGCAGAGCAAGATGTCAGAAATAAATGCATGATGATGTTGAAGCATCTTGATGAATGGCAGGACGTAATCCGGGACGTGAATCTATGAACCGATCTACAACATTACACGACTATGTGTATAGTAAAAATTATGAATATAGAGTATAGATGAGCTTGTTTACTGCACTTGGTTCTTTTTGCTTTGGATTTTGATGTCTCCAGCTTCGCGCCTGGAAATTCAACGAATACATTTTCGCCACCTCTTTATACTGCAATTTCCGGCAAACCTCACCTATTGGACAGAAGTACTGTATTACAAGGAAGTTCAGAGTAGGCCGCTGTCCGAATCTGAGTCTGTCACCTTCACTTTTCCTGTTGCTGCACATGGTTGACAAGATATATTTATTTAGAATGAATATCTTAATAGTTGATTGGTTATGTATTGAGAGATGTAGGTCTGAACTTTGAAGTGCTGAATGGTGACCGGTGAAGTCTAGAGTATTGGTAGGATGATTGTTGCGATGAGGTTTAGGCAGGATGATCAAATGTGAAACTTTGGGTTTAGGACAGTTGCTTATATAACATCCGCCTGCTCACGTGCGGCAGCAACCAGCAAAGCGGTCTACTCTGAACATTATTTATCATTTCCTTCATGAATTCCTTCAAGAACTACGAGACCATTAAAGTCACGCTCAAGTACGGCGGAGCTAAGGGCCCGCGACTGATATCTGGGATGATGAATATTATCATGGCTTCACCCCATTCATGCGCCAGTCCCTGTGGTTGAGGTATGTCTCAAGTATTGTCTTGTACCGTGAACTACGGTTGATCCGCTTTTAGGGCAGTCTGTACCCAAGATGGGTGACCATTTCCAAGGGGAATCCAGAGCTGAACGCGGTCAAAGAGGAGCTCTCTATGTAAGCACCTTTACAGAAGCACATGAACACGAATAAAACTCAGGCGCGATCTCATCTGTAAAGCGAATTGGTGACTGTTGAAATGTGAGAGTGTCCTCATACAAACGACATCTATTGAAGGTTCATCATAAACTACCGTCCATTGATTTCATGGGAACATGCGGAACAAATTTGTCACCATTGGGACCAAACATACAATAGAGCTGCCGTGGACAGAAGGAATGAGTCCATCATTATCTTCTACGTCAGACCGTTTTGATTTACAGTTTACCACGGAAGTAGTTCAAGGGAAGAGATCTCGATTCGATGTGGGTACTGTTGCCATCATTTTACTGGCTGATACAGAGACACCGGATGACCAACTATTTGCTGCAACAATTGCACTGCAAACACTCGACGCGAAACAACGAGGCGCTAAGTATGGACCACGCGGGTCATATGACCAACAGATAGCAGAACAATTCTTCGATCACCTCCTTCACATCTCTTCAGCGAGGATTTTCAAGACTTGGTTCCAGTGAGTAAATGTTAGCCTCTCGCTGCCTCATCACTCAATCCCGATTCCCTTTCATGGTGCTCTGCATGCGCCATGACTGAGGTGTGTGTTTTCTTGTTGTGTTCGGGTGAAGGGGGCCGAGATGAGGTTGTACTGATTGTAAAATTCGGAGAGTTGAGGTGGGAAGGGTGCAAGTCCAAGGTAAGTCTTCGTGAGCCATATGTTGCTGATTCATGCTGTTGACAGCAAACTGATGTGTTTCGTGGTCATTCTCGATCGAGAACAGGTCTCTAAATGTGGCATGACATTAATCTTTGACATGTCTGTATCCGAAGGTCAGGCTATATCGGCCCGAAGCCAGATAAGTTGATGAGTTATATCACAGGTCTTGACTGTCTTGTGAGCTCCAAGGTTAAACGAGACTTACACAGAAAAAGTATGAGCAACTGCATGTCTTCAATTTTGTCGAGTGGATAAATAAAAGCGGTGAAAAATTTAACTTTTGACCCAATCAAACTGCGCGTCTTTTAGCTAACACGCATTTGATTTATCGCTGGCCAGTCTGCCGCGGCCGCGGTGTCATATTTACGCCAAGACCAAACAGTGTGCAGATACCTCATACATGTACTTCTTTCACCCACCTCTATTCATTTCTCAATCAGCAGCGTTCTACATATTGCTCGATCAACAACGCTGCCAATATGAATGCGGAAACACTCACTGGTGTGTCACTACGGCCTGTTCTCAGGGTGGAGGAGGCTCATCTCAAGCCCGCACACGCCACCATCGCAGGTATCAGTTTTTTCGCAACAGTTACTATCCGTTACGCAAATATTTCCAGGTGGGCTGCAGTTTCGTCGCCTTGCTGTGACAGACAATATGGACGCTGTCAACGCAACAGTAAAGGTTTTGCAAAATGTATATGCTTGGCGGATGATATTAGAACCTATCCTTTCCGGTCATTCGTGGATCCTGCATCGGTTATGATTGGCATGTGATGCGCCGTTGACGCGGCTATGACGAGGCAAAAAATGCCACGCCACCTTTTCACAGTTTTGAGTTCAATACAACATGAATAGTAAATACCGATGCCCCTAAAGTAAGATGATGTATGCCAGACTGGAGGATGCCCCCTCGCATTGTTGTGTCAACCAATTCCAAAATTCACCCACTCAAGGTGTACCATGACGATACTCTCAATTGTAGGGCATACAGGCGAAGTAAACTGCACATCCCCTGATCTCAGCACTATACAATCCGCGCGACAGTGAAATACCTTAGTTGACACACTTGAAACACTCGTGCGAACCTTCGACAATACAGCATCATAATTGGCGCAGTAGAGGCTGGGAAGTTCACCCGCCGTCGACAAACGAAGTTGAAGTGCTCGAGGAGAATGTTTTTGATTTTGATCATGTCGAACTTTGAAGGAATAATACCATGGGCTATTCTAGATGGGGTCGAGGTTGTTAATTACAATGGATTGGGACCTTGAAGCACTCTTCCACTTTCACAGCACTGTCAGCCGTACCTGGATACGGTACCACCTCCATGAGAGCAAAGCGTTATTGGAAATACAACGATTAATACATCGCTCTGCCTGATGGTGACTCGGACTCAGCCGTTGTCGTTTTTACCTTTGGGGCTAATACAGCATTTGTCTAAGGATCGCACCAATTGACGCACGTGAAAAAACACCAGACTGCTTGGCGATGCTTACTGCGCCCGGGATTTCTCCCCATCGACTAGATCTCGAAATAAATTGCATATGCGCCATACAACGCAACAATGCACTGCTCCCTTCAACTGCTCAACAATCTCGAAACTCGCCGTACGTATTCCATGTATCACGTTTTCTATGCATCCGTGTCGTTCGAGTTCGATAGTGAATCGCAAATGATTTCCTTTGAAAAAAGCTTAAGCAACTACTTTCAATGGCTGCCGAGATCTCACGCTCTTTCGCACAATCCTGGATCTCAGAACTGATCCTTTTGCGTATGGCCAACTATATACCGCGTTGTCAAGCGTGAACAATGACAAGATACATTCTCTTTATTTGCATCGACGAACGAAGACAAAGGTAGTACCAATATCATGATGGGATTCCACTCGAAATCATGAGCAACGGCCGCAGGCGATGGCCTGTTCACACAAGCTCCGTCCCACCGTCCATGCGAGGTTATTAGTCAGCGGCAAGCTCGAGCTTGATCTTCGCGATGGCTTCTGCAGGGTTAAGACCCTTCGGGCAGGTACGTGCGCCTAAAGGGAGCTATGAATATTTGTAATACGCACGAAGTGACTGACGCAACGTACAATTGAAAATTGTGTGACAGCGGTACATGCTCATCTCGTTCTGGAGTTGCTCCTTTCTCTGGGCACCATATGAATCCTGTCACCAAATACGCGAATAAGATCTCACGACATATCTCACGAAAAAAGATCACGTACACGAGAGTCGGCGATCCAGCGGTATGCTTGCATTAGCGTCGCAGGGCCCAAGTATTCATCCTGGTTCCACCAATACGATGGACAACTTGTCGTGCAGCATGCACATAGAATACACTCATACATTCCATCGAGCTTCTTGCGGTCCTCCTGCGATTGCAAGAACTCGCCCTGCTCGGGCAAGTTATCGTTCTGGAGGTAGGGTTTAATGGACTTGTACTGCTTGTAGAATAACGTCAGGTCGGGAACCAGGTCTTTCACGATATACACTGTAAACGCGAACATACAATGAGGATTACAGGTGGGAACCACGGCGAAGAACTTACTGTGAGGAAGCGGATAGATCTTGGAATTCTTGCTCGGGTTTCTGTCTATACGACAGAGACAGGCGAGGGTATTTTGACCGTCGATATTCATCGCGCAGGAACCACAGATACCCTCTCTGCATGAACGACGGAAGGTGAGCGTGGGGTCGATTTCGTTCTTAATTTTGATGAGCGCATCAAGAATCTATTACAAAAGAAAGCCAAGGGCGAGTTTAAACATTACACTGAGGAGCATGCGGGAGTGAACGTACCATGGGCCCAGTTTGATTAAGATCAATGGTAAAAGACTGGAGAGTGGGTTTGCTGGCAGGTTCATCTGGGTTCTATACAGAGACATCATCAATTCCCCATATTCTGATGTATTGTATAGTACTTACCCAGCGATAAATTTTGAATTCCTTGTTTAGTACAGGCTTCTCAATAGGAGTAGCCTGGCATCTTGCCGCAGACGAGGCGAACGAGCGCATGCAGAAGCGCGGTGCGCTGGCGCGGGCGGTCTTAGCGAGGACCTGCATGTCGATGGTGGAGGAAGGATGTTGTCGCGTGAATTCGGAGTGGACGGCTCGCATTGCCGGTGCGTATTATTTCAAGGTCCGACTGGTAATGCCGCAGCCAATCAAGGATTTCCTATTTGGTCACGTACACCTCTTTACCGTCATCTCAATACGAATCGTAGCGATGAGTGCGCACCAAGTCTCCGACTGTCTTGGCATATTCGGCACAAAATTCGATATATAGTCTATATCTGATTACTCGTAAGTTGTCCAAAACTTGAAGCACTCGTATACCTAGCCACAATATTACTCGAAGCCACAACTTCAGCATCCTGCCACCCCTAGTAGTAGGAACAGCCGCAGTCTGCTCCTTCTCAAGTTATATGATTAGATGAGTGCGATAGGTGTAGCGTTCTACTCACAACTGATCGCATTGGTACCTGTGGCTTAGAATAACCATCTTACATCGTAATTTTCCAAACCTCTTAACCTTTCCTCCATTTCTTTCATGTTTGCATTTAGTTCAGTTCGCTGTCGAAACATGCATCAGTACCCTTCTCTCGTTCTCACAACTGACGTCGTGTCCTCTACTCAACTCGCAAACGAAACTATCCCCAACGTGCATGAGGCATTCCTCTCATCGGTTGCATAATTTTCATTCCCATCATTATCATCCTCCATCCCCAAAAATGTGGATTTAGACGTCGGCGACAATTCAACATCACGAGTGCCATCAAGTACGGTTTGTGTACTTAGTGTTACTACTTTGTGTAGGTGTTTCGATTGATCGATTCAGACCCTTCTAGCTCCATCTTCCAACAGAGGCCGTCTTCCTTCTGGGCCGAGAAGGCTCTCATGCTGTTCGCACCTCGTGGGCTTGGGGCTCCCCAACTGCCAGCAGGAGCTCACTTCATTCTGTCTTCCATCCGTAGGCAATGTTCTCTGTTTAGTGGTGATGAAAATAAGGACGCCGGAATCTTGGGGATCAGTGACCGAGTTGAACAGCTTGACACCTCCATATAATCCATTTTCTCGCAGTGCCGTTGATAGTTGTGCAGCAGGACAACGTACTTATGTTGATTCATACACGCATGACGTTACGCCGCCCGGGGCGGCGTAACGTGTGGGATCAAGGCGTCTAACGAGAAGTCTCTGATTCGCTTCTCGTTAGACGCCTTGATCATACACGTTACCCTCCGTCTCAACCGTATCAATTCCTCTCCCATCGAGTAATTTTTTGATCCAAGACTGAGGTGAGCTCTCGTGTTCTACGTACACTTTCTGACTATGACCACACCTAGTCCCTTTTCCGTTCTTAGGTATGGTCATGATAGCTAATCTAGTCTTTTGATCTGTAAGGAACATCACTTCGCTTGCTACGGAACTCCCTTTGTACCACCGGCTATGGACTTACATTTGTACCGGTTTGACGTGCTACTATACCGTTATAGCCACTCACTTAGATATAAAAGTATGTCCTTACTACAGTGAACAACTCATCTCTCTTGGTCCATCAATCCCTGTCGAACTCATTTAGCAGCATTACAGATCCAAGACCGAGTCCCTTTCTCGTTCCTAGTCCGAACCTCAGGCTCTTCATTCGTAAGAGCACTTATGTCTGACCCTAAAGTATGGCTAATCACAGGTGAGTATCCTCATTTACAAGAGATAGCAGTAGCTTACGCCAATCATCTAGGTACATCATCAGGTTTTGGTCGCCGTTTAGTATCAATCGTTCTAGAACGCGGTGATCGTGTGGTCGCGACGGCCCGATCTCTGCAGAAAATCCAAGATTTTCCCCAATCTCCAAACCTACACCTCCTAGAGCTCGATGTGACTTCCGGAACAACTGTCATCAAGGAACGCGTAGATGAGGCGGCTAAAGTATGGGGCAGGATTGACGTATTGGTGAACAATGCAGGTATTGGGCTGCTGGAGTCCTGGAGGAATGCGGGTGAGACACAGACATGTTCCTTTCCCGTGTCTAATGTATGTGATCGGTTTCAGGGTGGATATACTGACAAGACAATTCCGCCCTAATGTCTGCGGTGTGCTGGACGTCACGAATGCAGCATTACCATATATGCGTGAAAGTAAGTTTCCACGGGTTTGCATGCAACGCACGCTTTGAGCTCTGCAGGGAAGAGTGGTACAGTAGTTATCATAGGAAGTCGCAGCGCCTGGAGGCCTGAGGTCAAGGTGAGTAGCATCATCTATGATTGAGAGTGGTTGAACAACGTCTGTTCAGGGACTTGGTGAGTTGCGTTTGAGCTGTTTGTGGGTGACCAATGCCACGACTGGCAGGCGTTTATGCCGCATCGAAGGCGGCTGTGCAAGGTAAATCGCGTTAAATCAATACACGTTACATCATCTGAAGAATCTTGTAGCAATGAGCGAAACGTTTGCCCTAGAACTCGCACCGTTCAACATACGCGTCCTGATCGTCGAGCCTGGCGCCTTCCGCACAGAAAATATACAGGAATAAATTTGACACATGGACGAATCCCATACCTGATTATGATAAAACGCGAGCGGAGACACAGGTGATGTATGAGGCTATCCTGGCAGGCAAACCAGG
>JABBWF010000513.1:0-21374 GCA_016647645.1 Suillus variegatus
GGCAGATGGCATCAGTCTGCAGGGCGGATTATGCGTGAATTGTCCAATGCTTTCTCCTTAATATTATTGCGTAGACTCATATTTTGATTGTATAGAATGTTGCACAAACTATCAGGACTTTGGTATGCATCGGCCGGATCGGTCTCGCCCATCTGTGATGCTCCAGTCCGAATTGTAATTCTCGTTAAACACCTTCTCTACCGCTTGTATCGACCTTTTGGATGTGCTATATCCCTCAGGCTGTCATGGATTGAGTAATGGGATGCTTTCTTGCGATCGCCAAGAAAGAAAACTCTCAAAGTGCCACTATCTCGCTCATTTTTGATGATTCCGCGGCCACATTCGCAATGTCTCAGAAGTTCCCAAATATCACGACGTCATATGCCGTCAAGGTTAGTTCATCTGAACTGAAATCAATTTAGTGGAATGTTTATAATCCGATAAATAAATGTCTGTCATTCATCCACTCTTCAACATTCATTCTTTCAACACAGCAACTATGTCCTCAACGCCATTCGCCACTTTCGCCTTCGCTCTCATCGCCTGCGGCCAGCTTCTGGAAAGCAATGCCCTCGCCATCATTAGGGACGACCATTCGATTGGGTTTTATTTTAATGCTCATTACAAACCGACAAACGACGCTACGAACACAACTTTTGGGTCACTCGTTTCAGTCACTAGTGAATCGGACTTGGAGGTGAGTATACTCATTGCGAATTCGGTCCCAAACGTGTGTTTAATCTTCGTCTAGTACCTCGGGCAGGTCAACGTAGGAGGCCATGGCAAGTAGTGCATCTTATTAGGGGCTACATCCACTGACCTTTCCGACCCAGATTTCAACCTAGTGCTCGATACCGGGTCCAGCGATTTGGTGAGCAGTGGTCTGTTTGCAGTTCATGTTAGAAACTAATTGTATCGACGCAAGTGGGTTACTGGTCAACAAATCAAGATCAACAGCGAGACATCCGACAATCTTAACCTCACATATGGAATTGGTTCCGCCTCTGGAAACATCGCTTACACCACCGTTCAACTTGGGACTTATCAAGTGCAAAATCAAGGTGATCCTTATCAAAGCTTCTTTCGACCTTTCCTTATGATTGTTAGCATTTTTAAATGTCGACAAAACGTACCAGCAAGGGGCCGATGGAATTCTCGGTCTTGGCTTTATATCACTATCCATGATCGAGAAAAAAATCAAGAAAACAGCTGCCCGCCCTATAATGGCAAATCTTTTTGAACAAAATCCGACAACACCGAATTTTATGGCTTTAGCGCTCGAGCGCACGACTGATAATGAAAATACGTCGGGAGGCGCCATCACGATTGGAGAATACGACCCACAATTCAAGGATGTCTCCGGGACACCTAAATACCCCCTTGCGCCTTCGACGTCATCGCGCTGGACTATCGCGCTATCGGGCATGCAGGTCAATGGCCACGACGTGACCCTCAAGTCGGTAGTCAAGGGAGCGAAGAAAGGGACCGCTATTTCTCTCATCGACAGTGGAACCAGTTTGGCGTACATTCCCTCCGACGCTGTGGATGCGATATACGGTGCTATCAGCGGATCGGTTCATATACAAACCAATGGGCAAAATTTCTGGATTGTGCCGTGTTTAAGCCAGGCAAATTTGTCTTTCTCATTTGGGTTCGTGATTCCAGTGCTTCTAATCTTGAATATCTACTGACCAGACCCTCAGCCACGATTATTTGCCCATTAACCCTCTCGAATTGACGAGATTGGCAACTTTTACTGATGGCAACACTCAATACACTGTTTGCACTTCTGCATTCCGTCCGCAACTGTCGAGTACAGGCTCGGATATGGATTTTTTGCTTGGCGATATATTCATGCGCAACGTCTACTCTGTGTAAGTTTTTCTATTGGCATATATCCACCCTGGCACTGACGATGGATTTAGCTTCAACTTTGGTAATTCCACATCTAATAACGATGACGACAAGGGTGCCTCGATTCAATTCTTCTCGAGGTCAAACAAGGATCAGGTTTACCAGGATTTCCAACAACAACGCACTCAGAACTTGAAGAACCTTCCGCCGTTGTATGATTTGTCTAAAATTCATTCCGATGGGACTTCATCGGATGGTGGACGTGTCAATTCTTAGTTGCCGTACGTATACACGACGAGGAGGATCTTGTTGATGAGTAAAAGTAAAAATATTATGTAGAGTTGCAATATAATGACAGCAAACATATCTTACACGAGCTTATGTAAGTTGTGTGCACGAAATGCCCAGTCAACAACAAAAGAAATTCAAATTTATGCTTGCGTCGGACTATACCCCATCCTACATGTTGGCACACATAAGCCCACCGTGACGAGCGGTATCTCTTGAGTTACAATCGATTCATGTCTCAACGTGTTGTCAGTCCGGGCCATACCGATTCACCGCCTGCATCCTCGACCAAGGCGCTACTCTGCATATGATTGCGTCCGCTCAGGATTTTCACGGGAGTCAGATTTCCACAGGGAGAGTCGAGCCCACAGTGGGACTAGATGGTTGTTGGCCATGAGAGGATGAATATGTTTTGCTGCTCTGAATACTGTCATGACCGGTAATTGACCGGGAATAAAACGAAGAACTGGTTCAACAAGATATGATCTGCAGTAGACATTTCTCAAGTGACCCGGGAGAATGCCATAGCAGCGACAGCCTGAGGCTACCAAATGGTGGCAGTTTGCCATTAGGCTATCAAGGAATGGCGGCGACCGTGACAAGGTTCCTTTCATCTAACGTCCATGCCAAGCCCATCGGGGTAGGCCGTGTCCGTACCAGGTCTACTATAGCTCTCCGATGTCGCTGTTGAACTTGAGAGCACGAGCTGTCAAGTTCCCGAGTCTAGGGTTCGGGAAATTAGGGTTCCCGCTCTAATTGACCGACAAATTAGCATGACCCTCTACGAAGGACAGTTGCATCTAATTTGCAGGTAAATAGTCGTGAAACCTTAGACGGCTGATACTGTGTCAGATCAATACGCAGACTATCTGTGCTGAGTGAGGAGTAAAGCGCACCCGACAAAGTATCGCTGATCCATCAGTTATCTGAGGACAAGAAATCATTGACGGAAGATGGTTACCTTGTGTTGATGGTCCAGATTCAGTCTCGAGGCATGTGTGAATGATGAACGCAAAGTGAGGCAGAGATAGCTGTCACAGAAGATGACACCATATGCATGCATTGTCCCAAGTAAACTCGGTTTAGTACGCAAGGATTAATGACGGCAGAGAGTGGGCCCAGGTTTGATTGCACAGATGTAAGTAAATATTTACAAGATGATGAAGGCGCGGGCGGCGTTGCTATCGACGTGCTCTGAAAGGGTCGTGCCCGCGAGGGTAAATTCAGTGGTTGGACTGGTATCATGCTGCGGTTCTTGTTCCGAATTGAAGGAAGAGTGCACAAATCACGCTTAGACCTGTGTTAGATTGATGAGTCTATAGTATGCATGGGAAGCTTGCATCAGGGATGCTTTGAAGTTTGAAAATGTGGAACTCGACGCCGTCACGTACGTCATGTGAAAGTGGGAATCGGCGAATAGAATCGTTTTCAATTTCCAATTCACTGGTTGCGGTTTGAAAATCTATTTTTATTCAATCAAGGACTATGTACTTCAATCAATTCAAGGGCCTCGAGAATGTCCAATGCACCATCATGCCCATTTTGGCGATACGAGCGCTGACATCACCAAAACTGCCCAAATGTCACAACAGGTAACATTACCTTATTAAGAACGTTTCACACGATCGAGTGTTATGGCCCCATATATGCGCGTGTCTTATGAGATTGGCACATTACAAAGGCTCCCCACAATGACATCACGGTAAATGCGGCTGAACCACAGTGGCAGCGAAATTATATTGTAGATGTAAGGTGGTAGCAACATTATATATGATAGTTATAAGCTGGCAATGATATTACTTATATGTACTACTCAACATGATAAAATTTATGGGTTGTAACGGCAGAACGAACTTCCGTTTCAGCCACTAGAGAAGGAAGTCCTTCTATACATATATAGGGCCACTACGCCAACACTACGCATTGATCAGAGCAGAGTCGAACACGGAAACGTCGGAGGTATAAACACCAAACCAGTACAAACGCGCCCCGACTTTGCAAAACCTGGTGCTGTTTGACTTATTGCGCAAGCCTGCTTACTAATCGAGTGAGAACCCTAAACCGTGACGCGTCTTGTCTTCTGACTCCTCGTTGCTCACTTGATTCTCATTGTCACCCGCCCACCACATCCCCATTGTAATGTCTTGGTGTTTTGGGTCCATCCATGCTATATCCTCCTTCGACTGAATGGATATATGCGTCCCTTCCCTTCATACTGATACTCATGACCATCCCGGCAGAATTCTCAGTCGTGTGTGCACATCTCTGTATGTTCGTTCGTGTGACCTTGTCTGCACCTGGCATCTTGCGCATTAGGTTCGTTGGTTATCATTATTTTGCATTTATATCTAAATCTAAACATATACGCCTGCTTCCTGTTGTGTGTGCACAGGTGCCTGTCTCCATTCATCGGTGTTCGTCGGTGTTCGTTTGTGCGAGGGGAAGGTGATTAAGTTCACGCTTGTTCATGTACGTTGATGACCAGTTTGTGTTTTTGTATAGCAAGCCGTCAAGGAAGCAGCCTGTGATCTCAGTGAGCCTGAGCCCCATCAAGCCGAGCCAGGCCGTGCACATCACTACTCAGGCTACTAAGCGCAAGTCAAGTAAATAGGTGAGTCTCATCAATCTATTGTACTCTGCTCGATGGTTACGACCTTCACTCACTCTAATTTAGCCATATCAATATCACCAGCCTCCTTCGCATGCTCATTACCCTGTCTCTCAATTTGTGTTCGCATTACCCGACCCATCTGCTCTATTGCTTTCATGGACTTGCATGTCTCGTTAGATTATTTTGCACCATACCACATGTATTCGCATAGCTCAATGATAGGTGGTTATTATGTGATATAATCGTGATCTGATGTTATAACTAAATGTAAGGCAATACAATGATACAGCACTCTGGAACCTGGCGGCGAGCATATCATGCGATCTGTAATGTGGCTGTGACCATATCACAAAAATCGATTCGGTATATTGGTATATATTCTAGGCTTTGTTGTAGATAATGGTCACAGTCGTTACAGCGTATTACAGTGGTTACATGTGTATATATGGCTATATATACGTTGGGGAGTTTTGGTGATGCCGAGCGCTGAACGCTGGTATATGAACACTAGATCATTATACACTCCCAACATTCCCCATCCTCGAATATGACCATAATCTCAAATGATCCCAGTTGGTGGCCCTCCATCAATTCAAGTATTTTTAACAGCTATTGGTTTGGTTCGTCATATTGTTTGCTAATATCTTGATCTATCTAACATCCACTTGTCACGGTAGTTGCCGCAAGCTTCGTGATGGTATACGATTGGGGTGAGCAGCAGTGTTCTGAAATTGCTGATATTCTCATGATATTTCCAGTATTAACACTCGCACAAGAGGTACGTTGATGCTATTGCCGCCCGAGCACCCAACTTGCTAACCATGCTGTCATAGATTGACCTCATTTGGGTGAGTCCCAGAGTCCTATATCAGAACAAAAACAATGAATTTGTGACAGACCCAACTCTGGTCTCTCATGACTGTGCTGTACCTAGTCGTCCGTACCTCATTTTATACCATAGCATGGTTGGGGGTTGTGCTGACTCCAAAATTTTCTAGATACGCTATGTTGGAATACCATATTCTGTGTATGTTAATCGAGGCCAAAAAGTCGTTGCTGTACTGATAGCCCATCTCTTATTATCAGTGTCAATGCTTTGGGTATGTCTCATATGCATTGTGTTCGATTCTTCTGACCGGCGGCATACAGAAAACATTATGTTTATCTCGTTGACAGATGCAGTAAGCATTCCGCAATCATTTCATTCCTATCCAATGAATACATTCATTTGTAGGGGTGAGTGCAATTTGACCATTGGACTTGGCTTGGCTCGACATGATGACTCAATAGGTGTGAGTCGGAGCGTTTGATCCTGGTACGAGGGTGATCATTAATCGGATGTTTCAGGCAATATCATGTACATCACAACAAATATGACAAATGTGGTCGTGACTGCCATGTTAGGCGGTGAGTTGCGCAGCTGTGATACCTCAGCGATATTGACTCGACTGAAATATGATCCAAGTCATCATGATTGCTCGGTTGCATGCCATGTATCAGAGATCTAGGAGAATGCTTATCTTCCTTGTTATTATCTTCCTAGCTGTAAACATTGCCTGCGGAGTAATCACGATCATAGGACTCAAGTATGATTTCGTATCGGGTAAGCTTTGCTTATTGAATTGAAGAACACAGCTCATTGGACTGATACCAGGGGAAATGATACTCTCTGGTATTCATACATGCTATTTCGGATTCGAGGGGGATAGCCAGCTCCTGATATCAATGGTCTGGATCCTCAACACTGTATGGGAGGTCATCGCACTGTGTCTTTCAGTCTGGATTGCTGTGAAGCACTTCCGTGACCTGCGACGACTCGGCCCATTGACGGGATCGACCATCGGGGACTGTTTCAGAGTGCTGATGGAATCTCACGTGCTTTATTTTGCAAGGTGAGCTTGTAATGCGAATGTGCTTATCGTTTTTTTGCTCAATTTTCGCATGTGCTAGCTTTGCCGGTGTCTCTTGCCTCCAGCTTATTAATTTCTCTCCAGAAGTCGAGGTGCGCCAACATGTCACTGACATCTACATGTAGCCACTGCTCATCATTTCTGTAGAATTCCAATTCTGCAGCAGTTGGCATACTCAATGATGCTTTTCAAATTTTAGTGTCCGTGCAGATGTTTGTACTGGGACCACGCCTCATCCTTAGCGTTCGACAATATCACGCTAAACTCGTAGCTGAATTGGACCCAGAAACTGGCATGAATTCAATCGTCTTCCAGGAGCGTGTGCATGTACCAACTAGTAGTACTGTCTAGGAGATGGTTGGGGAATACTCCGCACAGAAGAAATATTTGGTCGAGGATCCGTCATATTTATTTTAGTTATGGTCTCTTTATGTAGACAAACCCATTTTTTGTTGTATCGCTACTTACATAAAATCTGTGATCCAGACTTGCACCAAGTAGCAAGTTGAAAAGCATGGCAAGATGAAAAGCCACAAGTACATCTGTCAAACTATTAGTGAGGCATCGACCACACTTAGTCGCACCATCTTAGCGTGGCGCACATGTGACCGCAAATCGTGCGTCGAATTTGCGTTTTTGCAAGATCTGTTGGAGCCCATCGATCCTGCTAAGCACTAGTAAAGCACCGAACGAGAAACATACATATATCCATCACCGGCACCGATTTTAGGGCCAGCAGGGATCAGGTTTACCAGGATTTCCAACAGCAACGCACTCAGAACTTGAAGAATTTTCCGCCGTTGTATGATTCATTCCAACGGAACATCTTCGGATGGTGGACGTGTCAATTCTTAGCTGGCGTACTACGTACACACGACGAGGAGGAGTAAAAGTAAAAATATTATGTACAGTTACAATATAATCATAGCAAACATATCTTTTACGCGCTTAAGTCGTGTGGATGAAATGCCCAGTCAACAACAAAAGAAATTCAAATTATGTTCGCGTCGGACTATACCCATTATACATGTTGGCACACATAAGCTCACCGTGACGAGTGGTATCTCTTGAGTTAGAATCGATTTCTGCAGGGAGAGGGAAGTGCGACGTACATCAACAAGCACATTGCTTTACTTGAAAAGAAGAGTCATTAGACGCAAAGACTAATCAATTGTCTGCATGCTACACTATTGGCGACAATGGGCCCTGTGTGGAGAAGATGCACAATAGAGAAAAGGCACCAGTCGAGCCCACAGTGGGACTGGATGGTTGGTGGTCATTAGGTTTTGCTGCTCTGAATACTGTCATGACCGGTAATTGACGGGGAATAAAATGAAGAACTGGTTCAACAAGATATGACCTGCAGTAGACATTTCTCAAGTGACCCGGGAGAATGCCATAGCAGCGACAGCCTGAGGCTTCCAAGTGGTGGCAGTTCGCCATGAGGCTATCGAGGAATGGCGGCGACCGTGACAAGATTCCTTTCATCTAACGTCCATGCCAAGCCTATTGGGGTAAGCCGTGACCAGGTCCACTATAGCTCTCCAATGTCGGCGTTGAACTTGAGAGCACGAGCTGTCAAGTTCAACGCCGACTCCGAGTCTAGGGTTCGAGGAATTAAGGTTCCCGCGCTAATTGACTGGTGAATTAGCATGACCCTCTACGAAGGCCAGGTGTAAATTACACCTAATTGACCCATGGCTTTTTGACGCTGGTTTGCGCTAATTTGCAGGTAAATTGACTGTAATTTACACCACCTATGACCATTCCTCATTGAAGATGAAGTTGTACCTTGATCAGCCGCCACCTTTGCTGTCGACGTACCTGTCACCTCTGCGAGTAGCCATGGGTTGTATGGGGTGGTCTGACAGAATATTGAGGAGGTACGTGGATGATATGACAATATGTTTACCCGCATCAAACTCATTTCTTTCTGCGCCAACTAAATCCACATGGTCCATAATATCGCCATCATCAAGCCAAATCGCATCTTCATCATCCGAGCCTGGACATATACCTTGATATTCATTGTTCGAGTTCGAAATAAGGTCTGCGGTCGTGGTAGGTGGTCGAGCAGGCAGCGGGACAACAGTTGGTGGCTCATGTGATTGGGCGTCACACCAGATCATCGGATATCCAGGTCCATTCCGTTTTGGGTGCTGCTGGCACAATATCGCTGATCGACGTCTATTCAAGCATGATTCGACGATATCGAGCATGACAATTTAGAACAGACTTACGAGGTGAGCATATGCCTCTGTCAAGAATGAATGCGGAGTAGAGATAGGAAGCGGGCTTCACGTCAGGACCCGGAAGGTATCAAACGCTCCTGGAAAAGTATCAGTAAGCTAGGCGCTGACTACGATATTTTGATATACATAATTTGATCAGGTCACGTCGGCTCTATCATGTCACTACCTGAGCAAAGCAAAAGAAGAAGTGGCAGCGAGTCGTGAAACCTTAGACGGCTGATACTGCCAGTGTGTCAGATCAGCACGCAGACTATCTGTGCTGAGAGAAAAGTAAAGTGCACCCGACAAAGTATCACTGATGCATCAGTTATCTGAGGACAAAAACGTGTGCAATCATTGACGGAAGATGGTTGATGGCCTAGATTCAGTCTCAAGGCATGTGTGAATGATGAACGCAAAGTCTAGAAGCCTCTGAATCAGGTCTTGAGTTGGAGCTATGTCAGCTTACGTTGAGAACGTATGATACTTACATGTAGATAAGGCCGGGTCGGTGCAAACTTGCACAGAAAGATTGATTCGGATGCAGTGGTATTCTTGATATTAGTAAGACCGGATATTAGAATGAACACCGCGTGAGAAGATTTTCAATTCAGGCATAGTGCAAATCAAATTCCACTTTCAAATAGGCCGATCACCATCATGGCAAAACAAGCTGACCGCTGGTATATCTAGCATGAACGCTAGACCGTTATACATCGACATCTTCCATCCTCGAATATGCCCCTAGTTTTAAATGATCCCAGTTGGTGGCCCTCCATCAATTCAAGTATTTTTAACAGCTATTGGTTTGGTTCGTCATATTGTTTGCTAATATCTTGATCTATCTAACATCCACTTGTCACGGTAGTTGCCGCAGGCTTCGTGGTGGTATACGATTGGGGTGAGCAGCACAGTGTCCTGAAATTGCTGATATTCTCATTATATTTCCAGTATTAACACTCGCACAAGAGGTAGGTTGGTGCTATCGCCGGAGCACCCAACTTGCTAACAATATTGTCATAGATTGACCTCATCTGGGTGAGTTACAAGTCTCATATCAGAACAAAAACAATGAATTTGTGACAGACCCAACACTGGTCTTTCATGACCGTGCTGTACCTAGTCGTTCGTACCTCATGTTATACCATAGCATGAACGGTTGGTGGTTGTGCTGACTACAAAATGTTCTAGATACGCTATGTTGGAATACCATATTCTGTGTATGTTAATCGAGGCCAAAATGTAGTTGCTGTACTGATGGCCCGTCTCTCATTATCAGTGCTAGCATTCTGGGTATGTCTCATATGCACCGTGTTCGAGTCTTCTGACCGGCGGCACATAGGAATCATTACGTTTGTCTCGTTGACAGATGCAGTGAGTATTCTGCAATCATTTCATTCTTATTTAATAAATATATTCATTTGTAGGGGTGAGTGCGATTTGACCATTGGACTTGGCTCCAAATGATGACTCGATAGGTGTGAGTCGGAGCGTTTTATCCTAGTACGAGAGTGATCATTAATCGGGTGTTTCAGGCAATATCATGTACATCACAATCAATGTGACAAATGTGGTCGTAACTGCCATGTTAGGCAGTGAGTTACTCGGCTGCGATACCTCACTAATATTGACTCGACTGAAATGTGATCCAAGTCATCATGATTGCCCGGTTGCATGCCATGTACCAGAGATCTAGGCGGATGCTTATCTTCCTTGTTATCATCTTTCTGGCCATAAACACCGCCTGCGGAGTAATCGCGATAATAGGACTCAAGTATCATAATGTATCAGGTAAGCTTTACTTGTTGAATTGAAGAACACAGCTCATTGGACAAATACCAGAGGAACTCATACTCTCTGGCATTCATATGTGCTCTGACGAATCAGAGGGGAATATCCAGCTTCTGATATCAATGGTTTGGATCCTCAACACTGTTTGGGAGGTCCTCGCACTGTGTCTTTCAGTCTGGATCGCTGCGAAGCGTTTCCGTGACCTACGACGACTCGGTCCATGGACGGGATCGACTATCGGGGACTGTTTCAGAGTGCTCATGGAATCTCACGTGCTTTATTTTGCAAGGTGAGCTTGTAATGCGAATGTGCATATCGTTTTCTGCTCAAGTTCCGCATGTGTTAGCTTCGCCGGTGTCTCTTGCCTACAGCTACAGCTTGATAATAGCTCCCTAGAGCTCGAGGTGCTCCAACGTGTCACTAACATCTACATGTAACTACTGCTAATCATTTCCGTAGAATCCGACTTCTGTAACAGTTGGGATACTCGGTGGTGCTATGCAAATTCTAATGTCCGTGCAGATGTTTGTGCTGGGACCACGCCTCATCCTTAGTGTTCGACAATATCACGCTAATGGCCAAATCCGACGCAGAAACTAGCATGAATTCGATCGTCTTCCAGGGGCGTGTGCATGTACCAACTAGCAGTACTGTGTAGGAAATGGTTGTCGAGTGTTCCGCATGGAGGAGATATTTGGTTGAGGATCCGTCGTAGTATTTATTTTGGTTATGGGACGGGGTTTATGTAAACATTTGTTGTTGTATCACTATTGGAAGTCGGTGATCCGCTCGCCCACACTCGTGCCGAGTGACAAGCTGAAATTATCTGGCGTATCTAGCAACGAACCAGCCCTTGATACCCAGATAGCTGATTCTACTCAGACTGGTCACGAGTCTGACCCGGTCTACTATAGCTCTTGGATGTCGCCGTTGAACGTGCTGTCAAGTTCAACGCCGACTCCGAGTCATCGACGTTTCCATCGAAGTTTCACTGGGCTCGTGCTGAGCAAGGCAGATCAATAGAAACCTTTCATGTAAAAGCCCCGCTCATACAAATTGTAAGATATTCCAAGTCTTTATTCAGTTTATAGGGGAGCATGTGGTGATATCCAGACTAGACGCAGCATACATCGCAAGAGATCATCATATGTTAGTCCATGATTGTTATAAAATACAGAAATGCAAACGAAGGAAATGGTATGATATCGTGATATAGGTATAGTATGTCAATAGTCAGAGATCTAGGTCACTGCTCAAACGCTCAACCCCTTGCGGTGAGACAAACAGCTCTCATTGCTACCAGCGACGCTGAATGTTTATCGAATGGCAGATCCACCGTAAACATCACATCACTGCGGTCGTTGTTGAGGTAAACTGGCAGCGTGACTAGATCGGCAGGCTGTTCCTCGCTGGAGTCGTCTTGGACCCAGCGAATTTGAGAAGCATTGAGTCGGACAGCCTGCCCGTCATTGAGGACCAACTTTTCATTCTCGGCGTCCCAAGCAGCGCCCTCCAGAATAAGACCTACAGACGTTGTTTGAATTTGGCGAAAAGGGAGGGGAAAGAAACAACGTACCATCAACAATGAATGCACCGGGGTCGTTCATCTGATCGATGTCGAGGCGCAGGTGAAGCGTCTCAAGACTCCATCGTTTGCGATGCGCCACAGCTTGACGAGTCGCTGTGATATATGCTTCGGGGAAGAACAGTCCACCAAGCCACACCTCCACGTTGGAAAGATTTTGTTGCACACTCGTTATGCCATCGAGCTGAGACAATCGACGAGCTAGATCTGGAATCCACTCTGACACAGACATGGCCTTTGGCACCTTGTATCTCCTCCAGTGGGAAGGAATAGTCCCTAATATACATTAGTATTCGATGCGGAAGAGAAGGGCAGCGACAAAGAACCTTTTGTCAGGGAGCTCATCAAAGTTCGCAGGTGATTTGTCTGCTTCAGTTCCCCATCGCACACCTTCACCACGTCCGCTAGGTCCTTGCAAACCTGATCGAGAAGTTTGCGTCCGATCAAGGCTTCCCGGAAGAACAAACGATAAAGAGGATCAGGATTGTCATTGGATTGCTTTGGCAGAGTATTTAGTGTCTGAAATAGAACGGTGAGCAATATGCGGACAATAAATCCATCAAGAGACTCGCCGAAGGCAGTTGCGTAAGCCACTCACGGCATCGCTCGTGAAGGTTGCGCATCCATACAGGTTGCTGCGAGGTCTGGCTTTTCGAGGGACTAGCGGCATTCCCGAGCTCGTCATCATCTGCTAGAGTCCGCATCTTGCGCAATTTACTAAGCAGCTCATTACCTTCAAAACGAAGCAATCAGAGAGGTAGTGGTGTAGGTATATATTGTATACCTTGCGCTACAGCAATAACACGCTCTGCGGTCGGAGGAAGGCTTAGCCATGCAGGTGGTTCGCGATCAGGTAAGCGTTGAACCCAGGACAGGAAATGCTCTAGTTTGGTACCATCAGGAGCTTCAAGCGCATGGTTTCCACCGATGGTTGGAACGAGGTCGAAGTCGACGTTGTATGCAGCAGGCGTAAAGAGCTTGTCGACAAAGGCGTCCAAAATACGCTGATCAAAATCACTGTCAACTCTTCCTCCATAGACGGATTGCTTGATCAGCGTTCTAAGAGCATCCCAAGGAATGTTCGCCGGGTCCACGTTTGCACGTCCTTTAGCAACTGCATTGAGCCAGGTG
Source organism: Suillus variegatus (assembly GCA_016647645.1). Lineage (NCBI taxonomy): Eukaryota > Fungi > Basidiomycota > Agaricomycetes > Boletales > Suillaceae > Suillus > Suillus variegatus. The sequence goes on from JABBWF010000513.1 coordinate 13,402, forward strand.
TCAATAGTTCCAAAAGCCGAGGCCATATCAGAGTCGTTAAAGTCATAAGCCTTGCTCCAGCCTAATGGGACATAGCGGAGACGCTCTTGGACAACAGCATGAAACCATGCTAATAGGAAGTACAAACGTATCTTCTCCGATGGACCTTGCGCCAGTCGCTGTGGCGTTATGGATCCAAGTGAGTCCAAGAGGTTCGCTTTGATTCCCGGCAGAGGCTCATTCATGATGATGCGTGACTGGCGTAAGATGTTTACAGGAATGGAAGGATTCGCTTCTAAGGTCAGGAAAAGGCGGAAGTTTCGGTGAGGATTCAACGTCTGGAGCTTCTTCTCCAACTGTCCTAGCCACGTAGGAGCGAGATGCACGTTCTTCAACAGCACCCATGTCCCTTGACGGGATGCTGCTGCGATTGCTTGGTCTGCCAACGTGAAACCTTCTTGAGAGCCCATAGCTACTGAGGAGGATCGTGCACCGGTAGATTGTATGAGGTTCTCTACACGGTAACTGGCGTCATAACCCGTAACCGATACAAGGGCCAAAGGAGTCGCCGCCGGCACTTCATTCGCGACCATGACGCCTAGGTCTAGATCGGATGAGAGGTCACTCTGGAACACATTTCGAACGAATAGGGCCGTGGACTGCAATAGTCTGTCGGGCCGAAGGCACTTGACAATCAGCATTGAACGTAGTGCTTCGACGGCAGCTGCAATCTGATCAGTGGTTGCCCACAATGAAAGTATGTGGTCACTCACGCGTATTGGGTTTCCAAGGTGTTGGAACGATAGATTCAGGACTACTCGATTGGAGGAAAGGAATCCAATCATCTGGGTGCTCTAATATGTTGTTGAGAACTGGCTTGAATAGGGACTGTTTAGCATAGCTCTCCAGATGCATCATCTGATCTGGCGTCAATATCGAAGGGGTAGGATGCTCTGTTGAGGGAGATGTAGAAACTGCAACGCCTTGCCCGCTCTCCAGTAGGAACTCCAGTCCATCGCTAATCTCTTCCATTCCGCGGAGCTTGACTTGAGCCAGAAGAACGGCAAGCATCACATGATCACGATGAAGAAGAGCTCTAGAAGTCCGCTTGTAGACGATTAAGAACAGGTCATTGAGGAGGATCTCGCGCCGGCGATGATGGTCGGATACGTTCTTAAGATTAGGATTGTGATGTAAAACGTAGTCGAATATGTCCAAGAAGAACCGCAGCGAGAATTGATAGAAGTGGTTGACCAGGTTAAGTTGCTCGAGAATGAAAAAGACGGAACTGCATGCCTGTGCCAGTGGCAGGTACTCCGCAGTCACTTGCTCAACCTCCTTCATAACGATATCCGTTTCTTCGACCTTGTGAGTAATGTCCGCAGCCTCTCGTTTGAGGGTCTCTAAGGTACTGATGACTTTGTCATCGTCAAGAATGTTACCCGTTGATTCATTGAGAGCTTGTAGCAGTAACTTTTCCAGTGTGCGAAGGCGAAGACGGAACTCTCCTTGAGCCTTCATCAGATCAGTTCTCTTGCGTTCAGTGTCCGGACGTTCGACTTTGAGAACTTGGTCTAGCGACTGACTCTGGAGACTACTCCTCGTCATGGTGAAGTTGACAAATGTTACCCTGCTGCAAATATCTGGAGAGAACTCGACGGAAGGGTCGCGAGTGGACAAAAACATGGTAAACGAAGGAGAAAAGTCGATGTCCTGGCTGCCGAGGCGGATGAGAACACGACCACCTGTTCTCCGTATTTCCCTGTTCAGCACAGCGTTCAGAATAGGATCGAGATGTTCGACATCTTGAATAAGTAAAGGATTGCCGAAACGAAGAGCGCTCTCAAGGACTTTGAGGAATGCCTCATCCAAGAAGCTGGTGACAGTGATCTTGCGGTCCTTGTATTCGTTGAGAAGGAATGTAGTGGCTTGTCCTGTGGGATCGATGATGAGAGGGTAACGGTTGAATCGTTTCAACATGATTGCGTTCTCCGTGGTCAGATTGTCCGATGGGAGTGACTTCGATTGCCAGCTCAGGCGATCATCAGCAGTCGATAGATACTCTGTGAGCGAAAGCTCTGGCTTGAACTTGATGTTTGCTTCGTGAAGATGGCTCGACCATTCTTGCCACATGACCTCGCGATAATGTTGATCGAAGAAGCCGCCATAAGCTAAAAAGGCAGCTGAAAGCAGGACATCACCAACGATGGTGCTCATCTCCGCGTCGAATGTGCGACTCCCCGACTCCCAACGGCCTTTCTCTGATGACAAACTTTCAAGAAGTTTCATACTCCTGTCCACTTTGCTTTGCACACGCTCCATCTCCGATTTGATAGCCTGAGTCTCGCTGATAAGCAATGCATACTCCTCTTTATAGGTTGCGATTTTGGACTCCAACTCGGCGACAATAGTGATGATCTGGGAGGCCTGTTTCTTTGTCATATCTGCCTGCGACTCCAGTGATTGGACCTCATTGCGCAAAGGTTCCACCTTGTCGAGAATCTCGGAGAAACGTACTTGTGCGAGAACCCATTTCACCAGGGGACCGCAAGCTTTACTTGCACGCTGCACTGTTTCGAAGTTGAACGAAGGTCGGCTCAAGAAGTCCCTTTTCATCAGCTCGCGAAGAGGCTTCGTCATTTGACTATTGGTGTCAAAATTGACGATCCTCTGAATGAAGTCATCCCGACGAATGATACCTTGAACAGTACGCCAGTTGTCAATTTTGTGTCCCAGCAGGGTACACACGGACTCCATGGCAAGCTTGACTGCTTCGGGAGGGTTCGCCATAGTTCTGACCTCTTGGAGATGCTGCCTCTTGATACTGCTAACGGCAGACTGAGCATCCAGGACAGCTGGTTCTGCGTCAGCCAAGTCCGCCATGACAACAGAGCGACGTTGCGCAATGTTTTATCTTGTTCGACAAGGGCAGCTTGGATCTCTATTGAAGCAGTTTTCTTCTGTTCGGCTTCCTGTTGATCTGCAACCATGCGCCTGAGCTTCTCGTTGGCTTCAGCATCTTTCGCTTGCAGTTGAGATCGCTTGATGGCCAAACTCTTGCGCAGCTCCTCGACTTGAGTGACAGTATCCTTTAGCTTGTCGAGACCAACATGCAGATGGCGCTGTTGTTCCTCCAATTCATCACGTTTCTCATTGAAGAGACGAACATATTGATTGATGCTGCGCGAAATGTTCAATACCATCCCAAAATGAGGATGATGAAACTCACAAGTCCAAATAGTGACGCGGTGTGACATAATTATAGCGGACCCTGCCGGCGGCTCAGACGTTGGTTGATCTGGTGCAATGACGAGTGAATGTAAACCAGTGCGTTCACCACTGCTGTACGATGAACTGGTGGCATGGGACAACTCGCGGTATGCGATGGGGAAGAGCGCGGGAGGGGTGTAGGAAGGCAGATCAAGGTCAATCGTATGCGTGAACTCCATCCCGACTTGATAGAATGCCTGGTCAGACCAGTCACCGAACCAGTCAAGAACACAACGATTAAACAACGCAGGAGAAGTAGCAGCACGAGAAGCAAGGCCATTCTCAGGCGGGTTCATAGTGAACACGACATGAAGATTTTTAGCGACCTGCTGAGTGAACCATCGATAAAGCTCCTCGTGCGAGTCAAGCATCACGCCATCTCTTTGAGAACCTTCTTTGCAAGCTGTCATGAGCGCAGCATGTTCATCTCCTTCAAAGAGACCAGGAACTTCAGCATTGGCGAGGAGCGTGTTCATCCGTTCCAAGAAACCAGAATCAAGGACATTGGACTCATCCATAATGAAGCAAATCTTCTCGCCCTTGCAACCAGATCGGCGCAATACTGTCCGTAAATCGTCGTCAAAGTCATCGCCGGTGTACTTATTGGAGACCTTGATCTGGAAGATGCTGAGCCCATTAAGCCATGCGACAAAACGTGAGAGTGTGGTCTGTTTAGAAGTCAGATGTAGGTTGGCTCATGAGAACGTAGTACTTACCTTGCCGCTACCACTGACACCAATAAGAAGTAGATGTCCTTGCACTTGGCGGAATACCCGGTCAATCCGAAGGACATGGTCGAGAACATCGTTGAAGAGAACAAGTGGTACGTCCAGTTCTTCCTCATAGAAGACTCGGAGGCGAGCTTTCGTGTACTCACGAAGCTCCTCACGTTCAACAGGAATATAGTACTTGGAGGTCCAGTTGGAAAAGAGGATCGGTCTGTGGAGGGCCTCGTCCTGGTTGATCGTCGGGAAGTGCTCCATAGCTGCATTATCAATGTGTTCGTCTGTCCAATTTTTCTCATCCTCCGTGACAAGACGGTCTTGGAACAGGCGCAGGGCCTCATGCGCCCAGACACGTACAAGACCTTCGACGGACAACGTTTCCAAAGGCCGGATAGCCTCGTAGATACCACGAACCCATCTTGTCAGCTCACGAGGACTATAGACGTAGTGTGCTTGGATATCGGTCGTGAAGCGTTTCTGAGACGAGAGGTAGAAAGCGACCATGGCATCCGTCAGTGGCTCTGCATATGCCCGAAGGGTCGGGACCACTTTCAACAGTGCTCTGTTGTACGTGCCATAGATCTGTTTCAAAGAAACCTCTCCAGGATAATCCACCATGACGAGGGGAGCGTGACGAAGGAAACGATGGCTAAGAGGTACACGTCCGGGATCAGTAGGAGGATTGCAAGCACCCACAAACTGGATGCGCTCCAATTTGACCCAGGCCATGTCCTTCGCACGCCAGTAACCTCCGCATTCGACAAGCTGACGCAAGAAAGAGATGACTCGCTGGGTGCCGTATTTATCTTGAGCGGGTAGATTGATCTCGTCGCAAAAGACAACCAACCACCGACCGATCTGCACTGGAGCCAGAATGACGCCGTTAGGAGTCTTGCGATACTCGCAATATTGCTCAAAGGTCTTCAAGATGAGCTCTGGCGTGGTGGCGCTGGAGAAGTTCAGACCAACGACTTCCATATCGGGAAGCTTGCGCAATGCACTGAATAGGGTCATGGTCTTTCCAGAACCCGGAGGACCACAAAGCATCAAAGGCTTGTGCTCTGATAGCCATGAGTACAAAACTTCTTCGTGGCGCACAGTGTCCATTGTAGGCACAACGGTGTCTGAAGATGTGACTTTATGGGCGTCGATCTCAATGGAGGGCACCTTGGACTGCCAAGCAATCCAGTCACCAGTGGCGATTTGGACGTCGAAGTCGATGAGGGAACTGTCGGAACCCATCGTTGGGAGGTCGATGCCGGTTTGCTTGCGCAAGAAGTAGCCCATCTCAGCCCGAAGGTCGAGTTTAGCATCACCGGAAAATGCCCAAATGATGCTCACAAGCAATCGTTTGGTGACATACTGCTCTACCTTTTCAGGTGCGAGAGGGAAATCGGAGTGTTGCAGGTTGTACTCGATGACGTTTCGCGCTGTCTTGTTCAGCAGCGAGAAAAGTGTGTGTAACGCACGTGTCGAGGTGAAGTCCATGATATGATCTATAGACTCGGCGAATGTCAGGGCAGAGTCAACAAGATCTCCGTCGCTGAAATAGCGCTCCAGAATGGACGCGATCTGTATTTGCGTGGCAAGATTGGCAGACTTAGATGCGTCTGTGGCCAGTGCATCAGTACGACGGCCAGGCATATCGACAGCATCTTCATCATCCGCATCCAAAGGCACGGTCGACAGAGTGTTGAGGTAGTGACGGTAGACCATCGATGGCTCGATGACGTCTTCACTGAACCAGATCATACCGCAACGACTAACGGTGGCCAAGGTGGCATAGCGAAGATGCTCGACCTCGAACATGATGCGAACATTAGGCGGGAGGTTCAGACGTTCACCATTGGGCAGCGTGAGCAGTTTGTTATCATCCAGCACACTGCAATCCCGTTAGACAGTTGCGAAACTATCCAGTCCTGATACGCACCTATTCAAGTTCTCGACCCACTCAGGATCGACATCACCATCAAAGATGATCCAGTGTCTCTTACTGCTTTCACCACGAACATCGTCAACAATCTTGCGCAAGATGTGAGTGAACAGCCCGTCGTTCCATTCACGTGTGGTAGGATCGAGTGTGCCGTACAGTGCATCCTTGTGCATTGCCTTAGGGTCAATGACATAGGGAATTCCTTCAATGCCATCGAGCCTCTCAAGCGCCGCAAGTAGAACCTGCCAAGCATTGGTCTTCCCAGTACCCGAAGGTCCCACCATCATGAGACCATGTTGAATCTTCTGAATCTGATAAAGCTGAAGAATCTTGGCAACCCATCGATCACCGTCGACAAGGCGGCGTTCCGCGCAAACCTTAAGAATTTGCTCGCGCAAAGCATCGAGGTCAACCGGAACGTAGTCGGTACCGGGGAAAACATCGGCAAGCAAGCTGTCCAGGGTAAGCCATTTGTCTTTACAGAACAAACAAAACTTACCTCGTAAGCAGAGGAACATCATCAGCAACCAACTTCGGCACAATTGTCTCCGTGACACTCTGGATGAGAATGATCTGCTCCGAAATGTTATCGGAAAGGCCCACTACACCATCCGCATCTTCGGATCTCGCACTCTGCAGACGCTCACGCTTCAAGATACCAGCACTTGCTAGGACAGCCTTCAAAGCACGAAGACCGAAATCGTAATGTGGCTGGGGGGAGAGTTGTTCGTCACAAAGATTGAAGAACGGTACAATCTTTGAAGCGAGTGATTCCGCTGTACGGAAACCCTGTGAGAAGAGCATGACCTGGGCAATCAGCTCGCGATCGGGTCTCGTCATGGCCATCCTGAATGAGCAACAATGGATTCAGAATGGGACGCATAACTGTCAGGATAGAACATACGGCCTGAACAATTTCGTCAAGTTAGGCGGGAGCTGAGATCGACCAGCATAGTTGGGGTTGGTCGTGATGAAAATTCCTTTTACATATATTAGCCAATATCACCGCGTATCGTATTATAAGATTGTTACCGATATTCTTACTGATCTTGAGGCTTTTGCCAACAAGCTCAATTTCGATGTTAGGGTTCTTCGCCAATGCAACAAGACCTTGCTGAATGCTTTGTACTTGCTGAGACACAGCACTGAGAATACGCTCCTCAAGTCGATTGAACTCGTCAAAGCATCCCCATGCACCAACTTGACAAAGCCCGACGAAGATGCGACCCATGGCTTGAAAATCAAAAGTCTCGTCGCAACAGAAGACCAAAACGAAACGCCCCAGTTGAACACCAAGAGCTTTGACAGACTCCGTTTTGCCTGAATTTACGTTAGTTTGACATCGGAAGGACAAAGACAACATTCTTACCTGTACCAGCAGGTCCGAAAGGTGAGCCTCCCAACTGGTTGTCGAGCGCTTGAGTCAATGTTAAGTACACTCGGTCTGTCAATGGTGTCTGGACAAGACGATCTGGGACACCGAGATACTCCCATCCGTAAGGGAACGATGCATCAGCGACGCAGATGGCAAGCCTGTCTAGTGGGTTGTCCACAGAGCGATCCAGATAGAAACGCATTTGTGCTAGCCACGTAAATGCCTTGGTGTCTGTGACACGCTGCTGGATGAGGGTACGCGTAACGTCTCTTTGGTGGACCAGTTCGGTAATGAGGTGCTCGCACTTGCGGCGGGTGACGGGGCTCAGTTCCTGTAACACAATGTCCGCAAGAAGGTCGAGTGCCTCACTGACTGTTTCAAGTGGTACTTCTGGGAGCTTCCCAGACTCAAGAGTGGCATCAACTGCAGTAGTCCATGCAACTTGAACAGCTAGAGTGACCAATTGTGCGGGATATTTCTCCTCCATGTCATGAGCTGGTCCATTTCCAAGGGAGAACCAGTGCCATAGAAGGACTGTAGCTCGGTGACCATCGCATAAAAATCCGCAAGGGACAATCGCATCGTGGATTCGAGCTTGGCGAGCCAGTTTGATCTTGGGGAAGTCCTTGAGTAAAATAGGCTCAGTAAATTTAACCTCCTCCCCCTCGCGTGAGGCCATGCCTGGATCTGA
>JABBWF010000514.1:0-21301 GCA_016647645.1 Suillus variegatus
CCGACATTCAAAGCACGGCCATCGGCATGCAACTCAAGCTGACCATCTAGCAAGCGTCATGCTAATAAAAATAAAGGCAAGCCGCAGTACAGGCGATAGACAACCATGTTCTCACAAACATCCATTCACCAGCACCTTGTTGCGTTTGTATTAGATTGGTATTAGACGCTTATACAGCAGCGTCTCTTGGGCATCACTGCGGCTCGAACCGAACTCGGAAAAATCCAAGGTTCAGTACCACCTGCTCATCACCGCCTCCTTATCAGCTTGGGCGCAACTGGGTGGCATTCTTGGTGATTGAGGCCTGAGGCTCTGCCAATGGGTCACAATGCACATATACCGCCTCATCCTTCCCAGCTCGAAAAATGCGCGTCCGGAACGCAACCGAAGTCTATCGTCAAAATTTGACTACTGACTCGCTCTAATAATAGCGAATGACATCACATTAGGGCTTCAATATTGTGCCTATCGAGTCTTGGTATCAGTTATTAATAGATTTGCTACAAACGACGAAATAGTAAAGGCGGCGGTCGTCGTGCGTGTGACTCACTCACGGTGTACTTCGGTATGGCTGGGTGCAACAAGTCATTTTCCAAGAACAAATCTACGACACCGACGGACTGTTCGCTAGTTTGTTTTTCTTCTCACTAATGATGCGAACAGATGGTCGACATGCAACCAGAACGTTGAGCGCAAACTTTGCTTGATCATTGGGAATTCAAATGTTGGCCGAAATGTTCGAATGTAAGTGCTGCACAGCGCACCTGGGTGTATCACAATACTTATTTCGCGTATGACGAACTGTTGTAGGACACTGTTCGTATATGCGAGCGACCCGAGCCGGACAATAGAACTTCGACTTCTCGCACTGCTTTTGGCTCAGCCTGCAGAATGAAAACGTACCGAGCACTCCAAGCAAAGCAAACGCCGAGTGGCGCCAGTGCAGGAAAAACACAGGATAGAACGAGGTTTGAGCGTTAATTCTAATCTCGTACAGATGACCTAAATTGATCAGTGCCAATCTTTTAAGTAACGGAACGGGGACGCACCAGATATAAGAAGCCGGGAAGAGTAGCATTTGTCTGTCGTTCAGTCTCGATCTAAGATGTCAACCCTCACAATCCTGAAGCTTGCAGATGAACTCTTCTTGCGACCCATCGTAATATCGATGAACAGCTTGGCCCTGTCGGCCCTTATGTCCTATGTTATGTCCGCCAACGCAGGGATCGACTGGAGACCGGTACGCTCATTAATTTGATACTAGATCATATCCCTCATGCAATTGTCTTCGCAGATAACCATCTGTGTTACATCGGATATCCTTGCCATGGGTGCTGATCATCTCAAGGATAAAGAGGAGGAGTTTTCGTCAGACCGTAATAACGCAAACGGCCCATGCCTCGCCTCTTGGTTTTTATATGCGCGAACCTTCCTCACTGTTAGCGCCGTGCTCCTGACATTTACACTATCTCAGTGTCCAATTTCGACGCTCCTCACCACGGCAACGTTCGTTGCTCCTGCTTTGCTCTGGACCACTCCGATCAGCTTCAAGAAGTTTTGGCTGATCTCAAGGCGCCTCCTCGGGAGGTTTGGCGGAGACAGGCATCAGCCTTCCACCTCGGCGCCTGTCCTGGTCATCAAACGCATTCCTGGCATGAAAGCCATTTTTAATGGGATTATTCGAGGGTACGTCTGCGTGTTCACCTTAAACGATGCATGCGTAAACTAATGCTCTTCAGATGTGGCATCTACGCTGTGGTCTTCTCCGTGTTGTCAGGGTCAGGCAATCTGACTAACACGCTGCCGTCTCCATGGAGCGTTGTTCAACTGTTAGTCTGGTCGACCGTCAACCGCTCATGCCACGCAGTAAGTAGACCGCACATGATCGCACGATTTGACCCTGACCATATCTATAGATCATGACCGATGTCCGTGACTTCGAAGACGATATGAAGGCTGACGTTCCCACTATACCCGTCCTTCTCGGTTCTATACTCAGGACGAAGGTCATACTAACGGCATGTCATATGTTGGTTATGTTGGCCTTCATCGAAAACAAATACATCATGGGAAGCTGTCTATTCGCCGCAGCTCTGGTGTGGATACTCGGCAAAGACTCGCCCAAGAAGGCGTTTTTGTTCAGCTCTCATTCACAGTCGTTGTTCATTATCTGGTATTTGCTGACGAGGCATATTTAGCTCCTGTCGGCAGACGAATATTAATAACTTAAAGTACGTTAGTAACATTTCTAGATTGCAAGGTGCTGGCTATGGAAGGATACGTTCATAGCGGCGTAGATTCAAATTGTCTCTATATACTTGTCATTTCAAGTTACCTACGTAGACTTTTAATTTAGGAGCATAAGCCCGATTTCCTTATTATAAGCCGAGTTCTGCATAACATTAAAATGCAATACGCTGCTTGAAGATATGAGCAAATTGCATCACTGCCCTGTGATATCAGATGGGATCTGCCATGAATGAAAAGATGAATCACAAACTTTTGGTGGACGAATATGGCACTATTAGGTCCAACTGTGTCTCTACTAAACGCTCATCAGCGTCTAGATAAAGTTTTATCAGCTAGACATTACGCATGTAGTGCTGCAGCGATATCCGCGTTCGCGTCTGCATCTTCAATCTCTTTTCTGAATCCACCAATCGCACGGTTGCTCCATCACCAGCGCCGCATAAACTCACCGTAAGCATCAAACTGCTTTTTGACAAGGGACAATTAGCGCCGTGCTTGGCAGTGTACGGCAGTGCCAGTGCCACAGTGGCGAGTTGAAGTTTTGAAGAAGTCACAGCTCTTGCCACCATCTATCCGGATTCCTAGCTGATCTTGGCTATCGGCAGTAGAATATCGGTAATTGGGCCTCGTGTAATCGACGCTTCATCTTTGTATTTTTGTTGTTAAATGATGGATCGGTGGTTATCCAGTTTTTCATGCCCTCTAGAAGATCTGACAAAAATCCAAGTCGAGAATATGGCTATATAATGAGTGCAATGGGAAAAGCTTGCCTTTTGCTAATATGTGCACATCTGATGTTACAGGAACCAAACAACGAGTCCGTCACCTCTAGTACAGTAAACCTCACATTCCGGGTGAGACTGGTGGAATGACGGGTCACGAGTGGAGCCTGGGGGAGGCGAGAACCGCGGCTGGACGCATGTGACGAAGGTGGAAGCTTCGGCGCCCCAAAGTGTTGGAGCGTCAAACACATCTTTCTTCCATTCAGTTAAATCACGATGGGTCAGTGTTTCAGCGATACAGCTAACGGTCAAACACCTGAAAAGCAAGAAAAAACAGATAACCGTCGTGGCTGTCGGGGGTGCAATAAACACGATTCTTCTTCGTGCGTATTCGTTCAACGATCTCCTAATGATGATGCAACTGACAATCTCGTACAGGCTCCCGTGCCTCTACGGCAGATGTAGATTTCTTCAGCCTTGATACTGCAAACAATCCTGTCTTGCGAGATGGTATTAAAAGCGCCGCCAAGACCATGCAGCTTGGTGAAGGGTGGATGAACAACCACACTGCACTTTTCATTGCTCCCAACACTAAAACCAACCTCCACAACGAAGCAATTAGCGATGGTGCAGTCATATTTGATGAGCCTGGGCTTCAGGTGCTCGCTGCGCCCAGGATGTACTGTCTAGTAGCCAAATTAGAGAAGGCCGGAAAGAGAGGGAACGCGAAGTCCTATGATATGTCCGATGCGTCACAATACCTCATCCAAGAATCCAAGAGGAGGGGAGCGAAAATCAAGGTCGCAGACATTAGGCGAAAGCGATCGCGTACGGGACCAAAATCCAGGAAGCGCAGATCAAGGAGTTAAAGGCTTTGTGCGGAGGGTATATAGAGGGGTGAATCAGTTTAGCGATGAGCACACACTTTCTTGTAGTACAAGTGTATGATAGTACAAGGATATGAGCATGACGTGTTGACCCAAACTTGTAAGTGGGTAGAGAGCTAGCGGTATGAATAAGTTACCAGTCAGTTGGTGAATGCGATGATGGATTTCGATTTCTTATATATCAATGACGACAGGAGGCCGGATATCACGGTCTCGCGGACCTCCTACCACAGATGCATTGACAGCAACTGTCCTTATACCATTACCCCGGCCACCCCAAAGCATCGCCCATAGCAAATGCATAGTGTGAAACCAACCCCCTTTCTTAAGCACAATGTCCTCCCATATTGACTGAGCAGAGTTCCAGGGCATATTCTCGATTCCACGACCGCCATGAATGTGTCCGAACACATGAAGCACTGGCGGGTATGTCCTACCGAGCTCCCATATACGTGCAAGCAGGGCTCTACAACCAAGTCCAGCGAGATCGAGATGACCGTGAGGAGGACCATGAGTGATGAGAATATCTGTGTCGTTTGGAATGACAGACCAACGGCTGGGAGTGCCAGTGACGCCAATACGTGGGTATTGGAAAGCACCATTGCCGTGCTGCGGAGTGAATGGGCTGCCAAAGATTTTGAATGCGCGACCGCGCACTTGGATAGTGTGAGCCTCGTCCTCCAGATAGATTATGCCACGATCTCGCCATGTGTGGACCCATGAACGACCCTCGGCTGTCTGAAGGTACGTATCGTGATTACCGGCTATGACGATTTTGTGTTCATGTGGAAGGGAGACTAGCCAGTCAAAGGTGACCTGGAGCTCACGGGGAGTGCCAGAATGAGTGAGATCACCTGCATGAATGAGGATATCACCGGGTGGTATCAGGGCAGATATGTCGGTGTTGTGAGTGTCTGATATGCATATGGTGCGAACGGGGGTAGACAAAGGACGTAGCAGTTGTTGGCTGAGACTATTATATAGCTTTGAAGCTATATAAAGGCTAGGATTGGTCTTGAACAGCTCCCATGGACTAGGAGCTTTGCGGTTAATGATTGCATCGAAGCCAGACATGCTCGTTCGAAAAGGATCAATCCATACGCCCGTGAGGAAAAGCGCCGCTGAAGATCAAATGGCTTATTAGTAAGCGGGATATATATAAATTTTAGCTAAAATCATGATACAGAGTCCTCAGGCAGATGCTCGCGCTACGTTCCTTGACCTGGAGCCTATATCAATACTTGAGTTGCATTAAATTTGACGGAGATGACGCTAACTTGATAAGACTTTGGCTTGAATCTGCTGTCTTCGACACTGAGGAGGCGTGCTGGAGCATACAAATGATTTACGTGGGACCGACTACTAGTACGTATGTCGATGGATGTCATCCACCAGCATTCAGAATTTTTCATTGGATTAGCTGCTCTCGTATCTCACAATTTTAGTATCAGCTACTGGAATCTCTCTAGATTTCTGCCATCACGGTTTTCTGCCAATAGCAGGCAGATACTCGTCAAACAGCCGCTCAATCGGTTGCCTTATAGCCTATAGGCGTCGCACTATCCAAAACGCTCGGACTCCCAAACATCCCAGCTCTTGCCCACCCATCCACCATCACGTTCCCCCACAACAACATCCAGCACACTGTCCACATCCATCCCATCCAGTCACCTGTCTTATTCCCCAAAACAGCACGCTCAATGACCATCCCAGTGCCCATCATTCCAAATGGCAGCATCATGCGCCACATCTCCGAGGTCGGGTCGAAGGGGAGTAGTGTGAGGTGATGAATAAACCTAGAGACGAGAAATGCGCCTATGACGCCCCCGATACGCCCAAAGAGTAGAGAAAGTGGGTTTCCCCCGAGGAAAATGATTATCCGACGCAACCACTGATGTCAGCGATGGTTCCAGAATTCTCTGAGAGAGGTGGCGCGCCAGGAAGAGTCAATTAAGAGGGAGGGGGAGGGGATTGCTCTGGATGTTGCCTGAATATCAGTACGCAAATAACTACGGTGATCTCGTAATTGGCTTTGATTAATGAGTAGATGGCGAATGCGCATAGCGTCGCGATGATGCTCGATCGTAAATAACGGAGGTGTGGGGAAAGTGAGTCGTCGAAGATGGTACCACCATCAACAGATCCAAATGCATCTGGAGAGAAAGACTTCATGGCAGAGTGAATCGCGCCACAGAAATGAGTGCTTTAGACCAGAAACTAGGGCGGATGTAACAAAGGCCAATCCTGACGATGTAGGATGTGTCTCAGGCGGGATGTACAGTCCCTGCGACCAGTCCTAGCCACAGCCTCGAGGATTGCATACCAAATCAATTGCGTCGAGCACAAGATTTCGCTTTGGCACGTCGGTTGACGATCGGAGAGCCACACGAATAAAGGGTTCCGTCTGTCCATTTAGAGGTGCGTGCTGCAATACGCAACATGGATAACTGAGAGATAAGTTCAATGGTGTGGCAGTTAATGCGAATACGACAGGAACTCACCTGCAGGTCAATATTCATGAAGGCAAGTTTCGGTTGCTCCATGCACATGTCTAGCGATGTCGCCGCGCGAAATGCAAGGATCGCGGTGACAGGCCATAATGCAATGCGGACTGGCTGTGTTGGGGGCAGTAGGACAAAACTGTGACGAGATAACCTGCGACTGGTGGAAGGACACGAGAAGCGAAGGTCTTGGTTGTGAGTAGTCGAGAGAAGTCCAGTCACTATTCATTCACTCAATAGAAATCAACAGACATGCTATATAACATCTTTCGCACAGACATCGTGATGAGTTGGTTCCGCTTATGACTTCTATTGCTCCTGATCTTTCTGAGCTTGGGTGAGTGATAGGATTGGGTGCTGGTGTACGGTCCAATTTGTCTGGCGCGAGAGTTCAATAAGCATCTACTTCTTCAAGGGCAGACATGGCCGGCAGGCTTTGCTTGGGACGACGATGACAAGTACCTCGACGAGGCGCCGGAGTTTGGAGAGCACGATTTCGATGATTCAGCCTGAGGAAGCGCTGGTTGGGAAAGATTGTTGACAAGGCAGTGTTCTACTATCGCTAAGTAGTTGTAAATGACACAATGTCAAGTTGGGCGTACTTGGACGTCAAAACTTGCTGGTACGTTATGTTCCTCATATTCAATGATGCTTATATTCATGCAAGGGTGTCAACCGCAGACACAACAAATCCCCACTTTGCTCCATCGACGTACTGCAGGCTAACTTTACTAGTAGCAATAGACAAAAATGCACTGTCGGACCTGTACGGACTCTGATCAATCGCGCGCCTGATCTCATTCCTTTGACCATCTCACTGCTAAAATCGACAACTCTCGCCCGGTCATGCATACCAGGACCGAACTTTCAAAGCACCTAGTGAATTAAAGGATTGGTCAAGTGAGTTCCTGTTGCATGGCCCAGGCCGGTCACGACGACAAAGACCTCCAGAAATTTTTCGGACCTCGGTGTCGACATCCATGTCGGTCTTTACTTGATTCTCCACGTTAAATGTCGATCGACGCGCATATCTCTGGCAAATAACTCTATCCTGGTGTTCGCTCGATGCTATCACAGATGATGAAGCATTCAAACGGATGTGGTTGCTTCAACAACAATGCATTCACGCGTTACATGGCCCACATCCACCAGTAACCTCCACAAAGCATCATTATACGAATTCCACAAGCGTTTGGCCACTGAAAACCACAACTCTGCATGTGTTTGCCAATCGCAAAGCTCAATACTACAACCGCAGTGGGGTCCACAAGCGTCTGTCCACAGAAAACATGTGGTTGTCCATCGCAAAGCACAATACCACGACCACAGCAGGGAATGGTATATATACCTACCCTAATACTTACCCAGCACCATCATCCGCTCAAGTTCAATCGTACATTCACCTCACAATTGGTATCCTCCCTCATATTCTTATATAACCAATCATGCCAAAGGTAAGCCTAATCAGGCGCATACTTCGTGGATTAACTTGAATACTAACTCTTGTAATGTTTAGACCTACACTTGCTCTATCTGCAACCAAACTTTTCCCAAGTTCGCCGACTGCAAGATACACGAGGCCATGCATTCACCAGAAAAGTAAGTGTTTCTACCCTATGGTATGCAGCTC
The DNA here is from genome assembly GCA_016647645.1 of Suillus variegatus. Classification (NCBI taxonomy): domain Eukaryota; kingdom Fungi; phylum Basidiomycota; class Agaricomycetes; order Boletales; family Suillaceae; genus Suillus; species Suillus variegatus. The sequence continues at coordinate 7,991 of JABBWF010000514.1, forward strand.
ACCTAACTTATATTCACTCACACAGAGCGTACTTCTGCACCTGGGACGGGTGTAACTTTGTGACATTGCATAAAAAAAGCTTCAATGATCATACTGATGGGCAGTACGTGGTCATTCATCACGATCATCGATTCCACCTGATCAACAATTCTATTTGATTTCATTTTAGCACGGGCGAGCAACGCTTCATCTGTCCTCACGATGGCTGTAACTACAGGGCTCACACCTCTTCAAACCTCACGTACCATCGCAAGAAAGAACATGGGTATGTTCCTCGGCCGTGCAATCGTCGTCACCCGGCCCAGTCGTCGTCCCAGCCTCCGCCGGCGGCAGAACCCCTTCCCCTTGGTACATTCTACCAATACCCATACCAACTCCGACGCATGCAGCCGCAACCGCAACCGCAACCGCAGGCCATGCAATCCTATCCCTCCCAATACCAACCCATTCAATCGCAGGCCATGCAATCCTATCCCACCCAATATCAACCCCAATCCACTCAATACCAGCCTCCCCCACCTATCCATAACCAGTCGCTGGGAGTTTTATACAGCCCAGCAGATACTGCAGGCGACTATAACATGTATACCGGACCTGCGATGGCCCCAAATGGGTGGACTGAGGGATGCATGTTTCCTGAGATGATGCAGAGACGCCCTTCGGACATGCCAGGGTATGAGTATAGGCGTGCTTAGTTCCACATCATCTCAAGAATCAAGCATCATTTTGTGTCGCTTTTTTCTTTCTTCCTTTCTTGGCGATAGTCGTTCTTTGGTTTTCCGTTTGTTTGTGCACCATGATGGACTCTGGGCACCCTTCCACTCGTTTATATTTTTCATTTATCACTACGATGTTTTTCGTTTGTTTGTGCACCATGATGAACTCTGGGCACCCTTCCACTCGTTTATATATTTCACTTATCACTTTGCGAGGTTTTCCCTGGAGGATAATACATTCTTTTATATGTAATTCGTTCTAAGTTGAGTGAATGTTCGCCTCCCTCAAGTTTGATTCAAGCGTGATCACCGCTCATTCCCCGTGTAGTTGAAAAGTAATCAGTCAGTAGGTCCTTTGACATAGTGAGCAGTTCCAAAGTCCCAATACATGTTTTACGCATAAATGTGACCTTATGATCAGATTGTGATGTAAACACTGGTGCGAGGACAGTGGCCTCTATACAGACAAACGGACCGATCGAGAGCACGGTCTCGTGCAAAATCAGCAGCCTTTGGCTCTACATAACTGTCACGATCCGCACATAAGGCTCCTTGCTTTCAAGACCTGCCTTCATACTGGTTACGAGCGCGTCCGGTGATCGAGGGTAGAGGTACTTCACGGGGACGATTCATACCATGAGCGGTATCGGTCATAGGCTGTTTCGTGGACTGCACGTTTCAGATCCATCAACAGATAATCCCAATCTGCACAGAAAGTAACACCGGAGTTTCGGATGGCAGAGATGTGATTGCCTGGAACTACCTCCTGGCAGACAGTTGCAATATAGTCCCGCATCATCACCATGCCCTTCTCGATCATGGTATCGATCACATCCATATCTTGGTTCGGAAACAAGGTCTGCAGTGAAGGCATCAATAAAGCAACTCGGATGAGTATTTTGTAGATATACTTACGCCACGTGCCAGCAATTCATTGTCAACATCAATATTGATCGGCTTCTCTCCCCGGACCCAAACGTGGAATCGAACAGATGCGAGGTGACACCATGTATGGCCTGCGACCACGACAGGTTGATCAAGAGATTGTGCTGCAACACCTTGAAGTGAAAGGAATGAAGAGCGTGAAAGAGTGTCCTGGAGTAGCATCTGCCATGCTTCTGACATACGTCCAGGTGAGCGATATGGTTGGTGTTCTTCAATCACAACCATTATGGCCATCGAGACTTCCGGATGACAGGCAATTTCGTATTTGAGTTTCCGAAGAACAGAATCTGTGTCCTGGGCAAATGCACATTCCCCGACGGCAAGGACCTTGGGCTCATGAACCATATTCTTGGTCACCACATTCATCTTAATCGACAGGTCTGGAACAGCAGATGCATAGAGCAGCGTAAGGACCCTGGATACTGTGGTGTACATAGAGTAGTCCGAGTTACGGTGGTGGAGACCATACAAAAAAGGACAGAATACTGAATCCAGGTGAAGGAATGGAACTTCGTGAATACTGTTGAACTTTTCGACGAGGAGGATGTGTTCGTCCTCAAAGTAACTCAATCTACGATAATGTGGTGTTAGTCATGTCATGAGAAGTAAGATCTAACCTTGGCCTTCCTGGTACTGTATCATTCTCTTCGATGATGTGCTCTACTGTCGAGTATACCCCATAATAAACATCAGAAAATTCCTGTTACGATGATCAAATGACTATTCGCGCTCCGCCCATGAAATCGAACATACCGCAGACTCTTGCTCGGGGTTTGGCTCCGTAAGGAACTTCAACACGTCCCTACATTGATCTTGAAGATTGAACATCACAAATGAGCGTAAGCCTTGGGTAAGTGAAGGCTACAAATACCAAAATCAATGGGATCGAGTTCGGCGACTTGTCTGAAAGTCTCCTCCAAAATCAAGTCATCTGGCAGTGAATCCAAGTTTGATGCTGAACTCCCGACAGCAGAAAGCATGTTGGAAAGAAGCACGGTCTTGCTCTGTATTGTTCAAGATTTTCTAGGTGCGCAAGCAACGTTGGCGCAAGGTTGTGCACATGTACCAACAGGTATCAACCGTCTCAATCTATTTAATAGGGGGTTGAACGCTCTTGAACTCCAAATTTCAAACGTGTCCGCGGAGATTAGAATATTTGGTTGTCAGCAAGATGTACATGTGCAAGGTCCAATACTAGCAAACCCTTAAAGATGCAACCATGGCACCATCGCCAGAGACAGACCTACACCAGGGGTTACAATGGACAGTAAGTTTGGCCAAGAGGGATATACCTGATATCTTGGGCCTGGGCAAGTCCTTTCTTCGAAACCCTTTTTCCCAGTCCTTCAAACGTCAAACTTTTCCTATGATGTGTAAATCTCTGGGACGACTCCATGGCATCCAACTTTTTTTCCTCCGCGCCTTCCGAAACTAAGTACCAGATACTCTCCTCCCCCATCAGAACAAAGTTCCATACCCTTGATCATTGCACATTGTATATTCCAATCCCCAAGATATACGCACTAATATTAGAAATGCACTCGGTTATCTGGTGGACTCCTCGCGGCCATCGTCATACCTTGATCGCTCCTTGGCATAATGTATAGCAATCTATAGAACTGTAGAGAACTGCCCCGACATTCAAAGCACGGATTGGCAATTCAAAGAGGCGCCTGAAAATTCAAGATGTACAGCTGACTATCTAGCAGGTCTCTTCATCACCTTCACCATCTCTCCTCGCCTTCGACAATATTCACCGTTCGTGGTATCGAGCTCTGTCAATGCGTCTGTACAGAGTGCGGCAATCAAAAACTTTCTTCGTCGGCGCCATGGCTGAGTCGAGCATATCAACACAACAACGAGGTGGAGAAAGAGGAGCGATGTTGAGCTCACCAGTGGTCAGCGCACCTCGTCGGATGAAGGAGAAGGATCCACTACCATCTGGTACACGATATACTTTGGGAAGGTGAATGACCGCATTTTAATACCTGCTGACTTACGCGACGAGAAACAGGCAGGAATGAACTGCTTCCTCAACGATGGCAGCATAAGATGTTGAATGATAGAGTATACTATCAGGATGTCACACTCGTATGCTTCATGGCAACGACTTTTACCAGGGGTGCGACTAAGTGAGCGAAGAATATGCCATTAGCAGCGAGGAAGTTGAACTCATAGTGAAACATAGATCATCCTGGACGACTCATTGCGAACAGCGCATCTCACCGCTTTACAGACCCTGATTTGTCAATTACAACACCCAGATCATGTCGTGGAAGAAACCAACGCCAGAACGGTCCACCAGGGAGCTTGACGCCGGAGTGCATCATCGAGGGTCATTCCAAATTCATTCGGGGCCTTGCCTGCTTGGGCACAAGCTGCAATATACTGAGTGCGTCAGGCGATGGTTCGATTTGTCAGTGGACAATTGATGGAGTGCAGTGGGGAGTCCTTGGACTAGTAACGGAAGAATGGTAGGCTCAAGGGCAATATCCGAATCGATGGTCGTACACTCCTTCTGTCATTCCCCTGATGCTGCTGCGCTAACAAAATGGCTTTCAAATCTATCTTGTTGGCGCAGCAGCTGACTACTCAATTCGTATCTGGGACCTCAGGACCGATCAGCCAGTCGGAGACCCGCTCTTGCACAATGATATGCTCACGCATGTTGTCATGTCCCCTGATGGAAGATATATCATCGGTGCTGGATTGGACGTAAAGATATGTGTATAGAGCCTCGATGCAGCTCTCAGACATACAGGGATGACCATGTGAGTATGTTTGTTTGGTTATAATTTACCTTGCGACTGAAGCAAGACCCGATGCGAATCTCAGGGAAAGCTTTCTGTGTTTCTCTTTCTTATGGTATCTTCTTTACTAGGGACATCCAGTTCGATCGATCGATGCTCAGTTGTCAATGCCCTACTCATTTACTTATCCGTTTCGTCAGATCTTGCACGCTAGTCAGGTCTCCCAGCAGCAGCGCGTGAACAGAGGCTTGGCTATATATGTCAGTACGATCTCTTGTTTTTCGTCTCTTGCAGGTTTGACAAAAGGACTTCTGGGACACTGATACCGACACCGAGCCTCGTCCTGCAGCTCCTACCAGCCCATCCTCTTCCCTTCGTTGGCGCAATTCCCTCCGTTCGCTGCATTTCAGCATTCGACCTTCAAACGCGTCACAATCAATACCGCTGCAGCCTCGACGTCGGAATTTTAACTGATTTTCAGGAGAAAGCTCGAAACACACCGTTGATGTAGCTGTCGGTCACAAGAAAAATGTAAGTAGCTTCTATCGCTCCTTGTTGATATCATTGAAGAAAATACGTTTACAAAGAAATCTTGTTTCCCCTCCTAGCGCAGCAGAATTGGCCCGTGGAGAAGCAGCTGCAGTCATGCAACATCCGAATGGTAACGAGGCTGGCCTTTTGACGCAAGGAGGTCAATCTCAGGCTAAGCTCACTGTACATTTCTCCCGATGGAAATACGCTACAAAGGGTTTGACACGTGACGAAGCTACCAGTGTTGAATATCAATGTTGTTTGAACTTCGCACCTCTGTCAGTGTCCATATAATTGCACGGTCTCTGCAAGAATGCATACTTTGTTGGCTTCCGTGTAAAATGCACCACTTGAGCATACTCACTAGTACGTTATATTACACCTTTCCCTCACATTCACTCCTACTCACATTCATACTTACAAGGATGTCTCAACAAGTCCCCTCATTACGTCGTTGTACTGTCTAGCATTAGCTAGTAGCAATCTAAAAAAAATGCACTTACCTGCACGGACTCTATCAATCGCGCGTTCAATCTCACCGCTGAAATTGACAACTCTCGAAACACCACTTGGACATGTAAAGTTTTAGGGATTTGTCAAGTGACTGCCTGTCGCATCATGGGTCCAGGCCAGTCACGACGACAAAGATATTTGAGTCCAAAATTCTGTCGGACCTCGGTATCATGCAATTCGACATCCATGTCAATCTTTACCCAACTCTCCACGTCGAGTTTCCATCAACGTACACATCTCCCTAGAATAACTCTATCCTGGTGTCCAATCGATGCTGTAACAGCTAATGAAGCCTTCAAACGGATGTGGATGCTTCGATCACGCGTTACATGGTCCACATCCACTAGTAACCTCCACAAAGAATCTCTGTACGAATTCCACAAGCGTTTGTCCACCTAAAAGCACAATGCCATGACCACAGCGGGGAATCGTTTATATGCCTACCCTAATACTTATCCAGCACCATCATCCGCTCAAGTTGAATCGTACATTCACCTCACAAGTCATATCCTCACTGATATTCTTATATAACCAATCATGCCAAAGGTAAGCCTGTTCACACGCATACTTTATGCATTAACTTGAAGACTGACCCTTGTCATATTTAGATCTACGTTTGCTCTACTGGGGGGCCTGGCTGCAACCAAACTTTTGACAAGCGCGTCGACCTCAAGAGACACGAAGCCATGCATCCAAAAAAGTACGTGTTTCTCCTGTATGGTATACAGTTCACCTCGCTTATATTCGCTCGCGCAGTAAGTACATCTGCACCTGGCCTGGGTGTAACTTTGCGACACTGATCAAAAAAAGCTATGGCATCCATTCTGATAAACAGTATGCGCTCATTTATCACCGTCATTAATTTCACCTGATTGAGTATGTTATTTTATTTCATTTTAGTGCGGGCAAGCAACGCCACAACTGCCCTCACGATGATTGTGACTTTAAAACTCACAATCCTTCCCTCCTCACGGCCCACCGCAAAAGCATACATAAGCATGTTCCTATGCCGCGCAGTCATGTTGCACGCCGTGCAATAGGATCATACGAGGCCCATTCGTCATCCCAGCCTACGGTACAGCCGCTCCCCCTTGCACAGCCCCTGCCCTTTGGCTACCAATACGAACCCCAAGTCATGCAACCGGAACCTATGCCACCCCGACCCATGCAATTTCACCCCACCCAATACCAATACCAACCCGAAGCCACTCGATACGAAACCCAAGTCATGCAACCGGAGCCCATGCCCATGCAATTAAACCCCGCCCAATACCAATACCAACCCAAACTTGCTTATTACGAACCTCAAGTCATGGAACCGGAACCCATACCACCCCGACCCATGCAATTCTACCCTACCCAATACCAACCCGAACTTGCTCAATACGAACCTCAAATCATGGAACCGGAACCCATTCCACCCCGACTCATGCAATTCTACCCGACCCAATACCAACCCGAACTTGGTCAATATGGACCCCAAGTCGTGGAACCGGAGCCCATTCCACCCCGACCCATGCAATTCCACCCCACCCAATACCAACCTGAACCCACTCAATACCAACCCCAGTCCACTCAATACGAACCTCCCGCACCTGACCCAAACCAATTGTTGGGAGTCATATATGGCTCAACGGATACCGCGGACGACTACCATGTACACCGGATCCGCGATGGCCCCCAATGGATGGACTGAGGGGTGCATGTGTCCTGAATTGATGTAGAGACGCCATTCGGAGATGCTGGAGTATGAGTATAGGTGTGGTTAGTTTCAAGAATCGAGAATCATTTTGTGTTGCCAGCTCTTTCTTCCTTGGTGATGGTTTCTCTTTGATTGTTCGTTCGATCATTTAAGTATCATAATGGACTCTGGGCACCCTTCCACTCGTTTACATATTTTATTTATCACTTTTCGATGTTTTCCCTAGAGGATAATACATTCTTTTACATGTAATACCTCCTAAGTTGTGAATATCAATGTTCACTTCCCTCAAGTTTGATTTAGGCGCTAATATTTGCAGCGTCTCAATAAACTTCAAACATGCTCGCGGAGATTCAAATATTCTTTGTCTGCAGCAATGATATACGGCCCGCATGCGCAATGTCCATCCCAGTACTACAGCAAACCCTCAAAGATGCAACCAGTGCCATCTCCAGAGACAGACCTGTACCAGAGGTTTCAGTGGACAGGAAGCTTGGCGAAGGGGGATATAATGAGGTATACTTGATATCTTGGGCAAGTCCTTTCTTCGAAGCCCTTCTTCCTCGTCGTCAAATTCCCATGGTGTATAGCTCTCTGGCTGGGACGACCCCACGACATCCAAGTCTTTTGCTTTGCGCCTTCCGAAACCAGATACTCTCCTGCCTCACCAAATATTAAACGAGGTCGCATCCATATCCTTGATATCCGCACGGTGTCCAAATATTCCAGCCCCCAAGATATACGCATTTCGCGCTTACGGACCGAACCCATTCATCGCTCAAGAATACATCGATGGCGAGCCTTTGAGCAGTATATGGAATCGCTATACCGAGGCGGAGAAACACTCAGTCGCCCTGAAGATCGCTGAGATAATCGTTGATATGGCGGAGACGCGTTTCAGTGCTATAGGCGGATTTGCCAGTCCTACAAACTATGCCCTTGGACCGACCGTAGAAGGAAGCAAACTTTTCAAGGGACGGGTGAGTCTTCATCACATTTTGCATTTGGTTTTTCTGACGATTAATGTATTACATTTGGACAGGGTAAATTTCATTCCAATAGATGCTACCCCATCGGTCCATACAAAACCACGAAGGAATACATTCTCGCTTGCTACGACAAAGAGATATACTATTATACCCATGCCCCCGCGTCCGATATCGATTCCGACTTTTTCGAACTCACGTCTGTCGAAGATTTTGTGCAGCAGCTACGAGATAAGAAGCGTCAGCTAGAGATCAGCTTCGTCGCTGAAGACGAGCCATTTGTGCTCGTGCACGGAGACTTTCACGGTCGGAATATCATCATGCGTGGTACGCAGGTGCAAGCTGTCCTTGATTGGGAGTTCGCAGGTGCGTATCCTTTGGGTGAGCTGTTAGGAGGGATGGGTGTCGATGTCCTGGAAGTCGACGACGACGAATCAGAAGAGGATAATGCACTTTGGAGCAGGGAGATTGTACGTAGGGTTGAAGAGACGGCGAGACAAAGAGGATGGGATGAGAAGGAATTGACGCTGTTATTGGGCAATGGAGATCCTGTCCTCGGTCAAGCAAGGATAGAGATGGTTCCGGCCGATCCTTGAATAATGATGCGGGTGGGTATTTCCTTTGTAACTTTTATCAGTTTTGTAACGAATCCGAAGCCGCGATTACTCATCCCATCACTGGTACGGTTGTGAGTCGTCAATCAGTTCTAATATCGAGCGCTGAAAGTTCAATGAATGCAGTTCAGTCAGTCTTCTGAAAACATGTAATCATTAAGAAAGCTCAACATTAGCTGTGGGTTTCCTTGAAATGTACATGGCGTACACGCAGCATTTCAAAGTCACGTTGGAAGTAAGCTCGCTTTCTCAGACACTAGTTGTTTCGGTAGGGATGTATCGCAAAACATACTATCTGACATGTTTCGCGCTTATCCTCGTTCATTCAAGAGACTAACGAAGCGCTTGTTTCAACAGATCAGTTGGATGGCGGGCATTACCTCAGGGCTGAGCTGACCTGTACAGCTCGGCTGGTGTCATCGTACTTTTGTAACGAAGCTAAAGTTAAAAGTATTTCCGGTGTGCGTTGACATGCAGACAAACTTCTGACGAAGTGAGCGACCTAGGTATATGAATTCTTGATTGCCCTGGAATGCTATCTCTGATAAATGGTATTTGGTAGCTTTGCGGCATATAGGGTCTGTTTTCAAATTTTAATGGTACACCAATAAGTGGATATCCTCAAACCTAGTGACCACGACGAGGTGCTCACGTGATCCTCAAACACGGTTGAGCATCCGCCGATCACGGTGGCCACTTTCTGGCAGCTACCTCTTTGGGGTACCACTCGACAGCGGTACTCATCTTATACATATTCCAGACGGCGACCTCAGAAGTAAGAGTTTATTTGAATCCCGAGACTGAATCTGCAGTAGATTTTGCCTTAGACCTCAGGGCGCAAAGCCGGATGTGTGATGTTTGGTGTAGCCGAGAGATGAGTCGACGCAGGTCATACCCGCACCCAACCCGCGGGCACCAAAATTTCGGAGGCTTACTCACGCTCACCCGGGTCAGAGCATCGCAGCTACGTGGGCCTATCTTCAGGCGTAACGTCGGATATATGAAGTTTTGGGTAGCCGAAAGATGACATTGTGTGTAAAGTTTCTCTGTGTTGGACTGAAAAACTGAAGGCTGCGACGAAACACAGCTCTTGGCGAGCAGGAGGCAACAAGCTTCTTTAGTTTTTAACTCTGAGGAGTTCGTCATATATTTCGGTAAGTTCCGCTCGTAAGTACTTTGTGTGTGACTCTGCTAATAGTCTTATCATATGTCCGAACTGATTGGACATGAATCTCGGATTTACTGTTCAAACTTGGTGGTATCGGTAATACCAATAACGTCATGCTAATAAAAATAAAGGCAAGCCGCAGTACAGGCGATAGACAACCATGTTCTCGCAAACATCCATTCACCAGCACCTCGTTGCCAACTGTTGTCGGTCAATATTTGCAGTGACCCGGTCGTGTCGGGTTGTATATCGGCAAATAATGTTGAACCGGTGTGATCGGGAGCTCGATGGAGCTGTGGGCGTCTACATATACAGGTTAGCATTTGTATTAGATTGGTATTAGACGCTTATACAGCAAATCGAACAGCGTCTCTTGGGCGTCACTGCGGCTAGAACCGAACTCGGAAAAATCCAAGGTTCAGTACCACCTGCTCATCACCGCCTCCTTATCAGCTTGGGCGCAACTTGGTAGCATTCTTGGTGATTGAGGCCTGAGGCTCTGCCAATGGGTTACAATGCACATATACCGCCTCATCCCTTCCCAGCTCGAAAAATGCGCGTCCGGAACGCAACCGAAGTCTATCGTCAAAATTTGACTACTGACTCGCTCTAATAACAGCGAATGATATCATATTAGGGCTTCAATATTGTGCCTATCGAGTCTAGGCATCAGTTATTAATAGATTTGCTACAAACGACGAAATAGTACAAGGCGGCGGTCGTCGTGCGTGTGACTCACTCACGGTGTACTTCGGTATGGCTGGGTGCAACAAGTCATTTTCCAAGAACAAATCTACGACACCGACGGACTGTTCGCTAGTTTGTTTTTCTTCTCACTAATGATGCGAACAGATGGTCGACATGCAACCAGAACGTTGAGCGCAAACTTTGCTTGATCATTGGGAATTCAAATGTTGGCCGAAATGTTCGAATGTAAGTGCTGCACAGCGCACCTGGGTGTGTCACAATACTTATTTCGCGTATGACGAACTGTTGTAGGACACTGTTCGTATATGCGAGCGACCCGAGCCGGACAATAGAACTTCGACTTCTCGCACTGCTTTTGGCTCAGCTTGCAGAATGAAAACGTACCGAGCACTCCAAGCAAAGCAAACGCCGAGTGGCGCCAGTGCAGGAAAAACACAGGATAGAACGAGGTTTGAGCGTTAATTCTAATCTCGTACAGATGACCTAAATTGATCAGTGCCAATCTTTTAAGTAACGGAACGGGGACGCACCAGATATAAGAAGCCGGGAAGAGGAGCATTTGTCTATCATTCAGTCTCGATCTAAGATGTCAACCCTCACAATCCCGAAGCTTGCAGATGAACTCTTCTTGCGACCCATCGTAATATCGATGAACAGCTTGGCCCTGTCGGCCCTTATGTCCTATGTCATGTCTGCCAACGCAGGTATCGACTGGAGACCGGTACGCTCATTAATTTGATACTAGATCATATCGCTTATGCAATTGTCTTCGCAGATAACCATCTGTGTTACATCGGATATCCTTGCCATGGGTGCTGACCATCTTAAGGATAAAAAGGAGGAGTTTTCGTCAGACCGCAATAACGCAAACGACCCACGCCTCGCCTCTTGGTTTTTGTATGCACGGACCTTCCTCACCGCTAGCGCTGTGCTCCTTGCATTTGCGCTATCTCAGTGTCCAATTTCGACGCTCCTCACCACGGCAACGTTCGTTGCTCCTGCCTTGCTCTGGACCACTCCGATCAGCTTCAAGAAGTTTTGGCTAATCTCGAGGCGCCTCCTCGGGAGGTTTGGCGGAGACAAGTATCAGCCTTCCACCTCTGCGCCTGTCCTGGTTATCAAACGCATCCCTGGCATGAAAGCCATTTTTAATGGCATCATTCGAGGGTACGTCTGCGTGTTCGCCTTGAATAATGCACGCCTAAACTAATGCTCTTCAGATGTGGCATCTACGCTGTGGTCTTCTCCGTGTTGTCAGGGTCAGGCAGTCTGACTAACACGCTACCGTCTCCATGGAGCGTTGTTCAACTGTTAGTCTGGTCGACCGTCAACCGCTCATGCCACGCAGTAAGTAGAACGCACATGATCGCACGATTTGACCCTGACCATATCTATAGATCATGACCGATGTCCGTGACTTCGAGGACGATATGAAGGCTGACGTTCCCACTATACCTGTCCTTCTCGGTTCTATACTCAGAACGAAGGTCATACTAACGGCATGTCATATGCTGGTTATGTTGGCCTTCATCGAAAACACATACATTATGGGAAGTTGTTTATTCGCCGCAGCTCTGGTGTGGATACTCGGCAAAGACTCGCCCAAGAAAGCGTTTTTGTTCAGCTCTCATTCGCAGTCGTTGTTTATTATCTGGTATCTGTTGACGAGGCATATTTAGCTCCAGTCGGCAGACGAATATTTATAACTTAAAGTACATTAGTAACATTTCTAGATTGCAAAGTGCTGGCTATGGAAGGATACGTTCATAGCCTATATACTACTTGTCGTTTCAAGTTACCTACCTAGACTTTTAATTTAGGCAATTTCCTTATTATAAGCCGAGTTCCATAACATTACATAAAATGCAATACGCTGCGAGAAAATTGCATCATCGCCCTGTGGTATCAGTCGGGATCTGCCATGAATGAAAAGATGAATCACAAACTTTTGGTGGACGATATGATACAGGTTCAGCTGTGTCTCTACTAAGCGCTCATCGCATGATATCCTATCAGCGTCTAGATAAAGTTTTATCAGCTAGATATTACTATGCATGTAGTGCTGCAGCGATATCCACGTCAGCGTCTGCATCTTCAACCTCTTTTCTGAATCCACCAATCGCACGGCGGTTATCACCAGTGCCGTATAAACTCACCGTAAGCAAACTTCGTTTTGACAAGCGAAAATTAGCGCTCAGTTTTGCTCGGCAGTGCCAGTGCCACAAGTGGCGAGTTAAAGTTTTGAAGAAGTCACAGCTCTTGCCACCATCTATCCGGATTCCTAGCTGATCTTGGGTATCGGCAGTAGAATATGCGTAATTGGGCCTCGTTAAGGTAAGAACGACACGAGGAGTTAAACTCAAACTTTGAAACGCTTGGACGACACTGACCATGAATAATTATTTAGTGAGGATTTATTTTTCTGTTATATTTCACTTTGATATGGAGATATGTATATGATCTTTCATTTGACGAGTGCGTGGATGCGCGTGCTCGAATTCGCATCGTACTCGAACCGAAAGGGGAATAGAAGACCTCGGGGAGTCATTGATACGTACACCATGCACCAATACGCAAAGAGATAGCGTAAATATTATAGGCGAATCTGACTTATCAACCTACGAGCGCTGGAAGTTTCTTCCTTCACTGTGTAGCCATATTGCCTTCACGTCCTCTCC